>JAUJYU010000722.1:0-11539 GCA_033995675.1 Nothrus silvestris
TGTATAAATTGTTTAAACTTCTTTTATTCATTTGTTTACAATTAATTATGGGTCCCCTACGATTGCCAGACACACGATTGCCAGACACACGATTGCCAGACACACGATTGCCAGACACATTGAAAAAAGTAGTTAAAATGGCAAATGAGTCAGTTTTACGTTTGACAGTCTTATATATGGAAAATATCAAAAATTTGCAATAACTTTTGATCTAAGGCGAGTATTGAATTTTCGCCGCTTATACTATACTCATTACCTCATGGCCTTAACGTTTTATAATAGCACCAAATTAACTATGTTCCCGATGCGCGATCTGGACGAGTGATACGTCGATCAACTCGTCTCGCTAAGGCGGATATATACGTAAAGCCGAAAAAGTAGATTTGTCGAAGCGGTAAGGACTAGTAGCCACCGAACATATTAGGTACCATCGGGTGGAAAGACAATACTGATTTTGATTTAACTGATTTCATATAGAAGTGCTATATGCTTAACTTGAAGCTAAAAATCTGAAATTTGTAATAAATTAAAATCACGCTTTGCTCAGTGGCCTCTAGACCTTGCCGCTTTGACAAATCTTCTTCGGCTATATATATATATCCGCCTTTGCGAGACGAGTTGATCGATGTTTAAGTTTTAGTGCTTGAAAAGATACTCAGAAAATAGTTGAAAATATATTTTTAACTTAAAATGTGTCCAAGATACAGCAATAAAAGTTGCTTTTTTGACCAAATTTAAATTTGTGTAACTTTGACAATTTTAAGGTTAAAAAAATTTATTCAACTATTTTCTTAGTTTCATTTTAAGCCCTATCACTTGGCTAACTCGGATTTTTGATTTGTTGAAATTTTTTCCTAACCTAACCCAACCTAACCTAACAAAACTAATCTATCTAAAACTAACCTGACCTGCCAAGGAAGTTAAACATGAAAGTGCGCGCTACCGCGCACGAGCCATTCCGACCTACCCTTACTTAAATTAAAAGTTTAATATTAGTATTATACCAAATAATTCTAAAACGGCTCAACTTAGAAAAAATATTTTTTCACACTCTTAGAGCATTAAATATTCCTAACAAAATGGCTATTTCGATTTTATGAAATTCGAAAAAAATAATTTTAACTTTTAACAGTTTTAAAGTTTAACAAGTTTAACTCTTGTATTTTCTAGAAAGGTCAAGTCAAAAAATAATTATTTATATTTTCTTAAGTGACTTGTAATGCTTTACAAATTGGCTATCTCGGATTTTTGAAACAAAAATTTTTGCAAAATTTTATTAAGCTTAGTTCAAATTTAGTGGGTTTGAGGGGGGTCTTATATTTAGCCCCCCATTTAATTTTGCTTTGCTTGAGAAGCTGAATCTAATATTGTTGTTTAGTCACTAGACCCCCGGGAACACCCTATTTCACTAATAGTGCTAGCTCACCAATATTTGGTCTCAAGAAAATTGAAAAAATAATTGAAAAAAATTGAGAAATTCTAATAAAAAATACAATTGATGATAATATGATATAATGATGATAATTGACTCGATATAATGTTTTAGATTTAGATTATCTTTTAATACAGGTAACTTATTATATTTAATACAAACAATGACATTATTTAAATTATATTTATTTAAAAAGAAAACTATAGGGATATCCGTGAATTTTACTTCGAAATATCGAAATAAGAGAACTGAAGAAAATGGCCACTAATCCCATCCCCACTATTGCCATAACTGAAACAAATAATAGAATTAGAATTGAATAGTTAATAGTTATAATAGTATTAATAGTTACTTTTCCTCTTTTTGGAGTCTCCCTTCCCTTTCATGGCTTCATTCATTAAAATCATTCCAAAAGCGATGGCTGCGTCTGAACATTAAAAGAGTCAAAGTTAATACTATATAATTGTTATCACTGTTAAAAACATACTCAATATGAATATAATGTAAGTCTCAATCACGAACTGTCCACCACTACTTCCGTGAATATAAGACACACCCTTTTGCGTTCTGTGCATTAAAGGTGGACCTCGAATATGGTTCCACATCTGGCCCGAAGTCATGGCAAACACAATCGACTGAAAACATAAATCACAAAACACTTAGTTTGTAAGTTATTGTTAACTATTGTTAACTATTGATATGAACTGAATCGTGACTCACGAGTGCGGCCAAAGCCCAAGAAGTTCTGTTGTAGAGAAAGTCGAGGTTATTTCTTCTCATATAAAGCAAAGCACCGATTAATGCAAATAATATGAGAAGAGCTAAAGTTCCAGAATAATTAGGCGGACGAATGACCCTTATTTGAATGTCAGTCTTCTCTGCAATCCATCGCGCGATGGTTTCAGCAGCGAATCCGACTCTTTGAATATCCATTTGTTCGGGAGTTTTGACTTTTCCCTTTTCTGAGAAGTAGAGAAAAACTGGAGCGGAGTTGAGTTGCAATTGTTGAAACACATCCGACCCTTCGTCGTAATCAATCACTCCGAAGAACAACTTCGACGAGAATTGCGGTGAATATCGCCAACTGTTTGCCACAATCGTGTATTCATCGCTCGCTTGACGACATATCGAGCACTGTCTTTGTGGAGACAGCGCTGTCATCATTACTACAAACGAATAATTTCTTGGCATTGATTTCGAGCCAATCAGTGAACGAAACTTTTCGCCATTCAATCGAATCGTAGACTTCTTGAGAGACAAATCAATCAATTGTTGAACTCTTTCGCCGAGAGATAACTGACCCTAAAATTGAGGCAACAATAATATCAATATTCATATCATGAAATTCATATCAATATTCAATTCATACGTCTTTCTTCTTAACGGACGAAACCATTGATAACAAAGTTATGGCCAATAATAAGACAATCTGATAATTCATTTTGAAACTAAAATGAGTTAATTAATAATTAGACTATTTTTTAGAATAAAAATTAACTGAATTGAGTGATGTTTGTATTAAGACACGTATTGCTTTACCGGTGGTAGAGGTGAACACGGCTTACATTCTAATTAGGGCTCGTTCACATAGTACGCACGCAGTAAATTCGGGTTTTTGGACCCACCTCCCTCCCTGTACGCATTTTTTGCTATTTTTCTATGAGAGTTTAGCATTGTGCACGCTTTTGCTTGACCCACCCCCCTCCCCAACTGCGTGCGCACTATGTGAACGAGCCCTTATGAAAAGCACTTAAAGGGGAGGGGTTTATACGGCATTTGTGTAAGCCATTGAAACTAATGTTAAAATAGCGTTACATGAGATGAGGGGGTAGTTATAGGCATTTTGTGTTACATAATAAGTGTGATGTGTTTGTGTACGAGAGTTAGTATCATATGATTCGTGATTTTGCTTTATTTCGCTCATAGTGACCGATAGTGACCATTACTTTCACTTTATTAATAATAATAACTAATCATTTGATATTTTTTTATTGATAAAAATGCGTCCAAAAAAATGCGTCCAAAAATGAGATCCAAATCGTTATTGAAAATTGTTCAGTTGAGATCACTTCAAAACTGCAATACAATGGTTAATGGTATTAGTAATAATAATTTTATCGTAGATGTCCACTGACCACTGACCACTTGAATGCTCTTCAGCGCAGGTAAGACTCACTATTTTTGCATTTATTATAGTCTATATCAATAAATATCAATCAATAGTTATATAATTTGATGTTCGGCTCAGAGAGGTTTGTGCGAGAATTATAGATATTATGGGATGTATTGACGTATCGGTTGATTGACTAACACGTAATTGCAATTATTAATTACATTGATATCCTTTTATTGATATTAATTAAAATAAATTAAAAATTAACTATTATTTGATTACAGAGAATGTGAACCTCTATTAACAGTAATGCTTGCTCTTCTCGCGGCAATCCTTCTCCTAACGATCCATCATTGGATGTTGTGGTGAATCCCCGGAGGGCTCCCACGGCTGTCCGGGGGGATCCCGCGGACAGAGCTGTTATTATTGAAACGGCCAGGGCTTACATGAATGTTGAGAACTGGCTTAAATGCTCGTCACAGAGATGATAGATTCACTCTAAAGTAAGTTTTAATTAGGTTTTCATTTTATTTTTCAAATTTTTCGGATCGGATCAAATATATTCAATCATTTAATACTTGATTTTGTTTATAATTTCATTAATAGTAATGTCGGAACGATTCCATCGCTGGTCTTAATCAATTTCGGGATCAACTTCGGGATCAATTTCGGGATCAATTTCGGGATCAATTTCGGGATCAATTTTCCGTCATAAATGACAGCGAAGACGAAGTTGAAGTTGAAAATCACTCACATAGTAGCGGAAGTGATCTCTCGGGCGGCAGAGGCGATCTCCCTCCCAGCGGAGGCACACAATAGACCTCATTCATGGTAGACTTAAAGTGATGTTCGCTTTCACTGCTATTCAAATATACAAATAATTATAGTATTATTTAATCATATATTATATTGCACTACAATAGTTAATAATTTTACTTTTTTACCTATTTTACTATTTAATAACTATTTAATAACTATTTAATAACTATTTAATAACTATTTAATAACTATTTAATAACTATTTAATAACTATTTTTACAAAATCAACTAAAACTATTACTAATAAACATTGATATTATATTCTATTAAATTGTTATCAACGAAAATACAAAAAAGCAAACAATTATCAAATGAATGAATAATTGAATTTTAAAATAAAGATCAGTTTATTTACTTTATTTACACTTAAGATTATAATCAAAAAGTAATAGAATAAACAAATAAAATTTTTATGATTATTATATATGATATCATATATTAAAATAAAGCAATTCAATAAATATTGATATAAAAGTATTTATAAAAGTTAGTTTTTATAAAACGAAGCGTCACTACAGCTGGAGTTAATGGATTGGTAAAGACTCGGAGGAGAGTTCCAAACGGCAGAACTAGTTCTTTTGGAATACTTGGCAGCAACGGATCGCTGGGCACCGAAAATGACACCCAATTCGACGGGCAGTTGAACGCCAGTTTTGAATATCGACTTCAGATCCCTTTCGCGCTGTTTGGATGTCTTCGCGAACTGCACTTTCAGCGAATCCACGAATTGTCTGCCGCGCGCCCACTTCGGGATGTGTTTGCGGGGATTGCGCTCATCGTCGGTGTCGTCGTCAGACTTGATTTCGCTGATGTCGTAGTTGTCATAATTGTCTTCTTTGGGCGGAGGAGTCATGTCATAGACGGACACAACTGACACTTCGCACTCCTTTTTGGTGACCACAAAGGTTTTGTTGACTTTGAAGTCTTCATTGCTTTTGTTTGGAGTGATTGCTTCATTAGACGACACATTCAACACGTCTTTAGTGACAGTCTGTGTGTTGAGTGCATTAATTGGTGGACTTATTTTAGTCAAAAGCACTTCACATTTGGACTCTTGTTTCTTGAGGAACGACTGCGCGACTGCTTTCTGTTGCAAACTATTGTTGTGCTGTTGAATCATAGCATTGAAGCGTTCTTGTTCTTGAGCTCTGCGCTCTTGTTCTTCTAGTTTTCTCTTCAACTCTTCCTGTTTTTGTAGTTTGAGTTGAGTTTCTTTTAATTCCTGCAATTGTTTGCGTCTTTCGTTCTCCAAAGTCTTTTTGACGATATCGTCGTGTTTTTTCCTGAAGATCTCTCTTCTCTCTTCTTCTAGTTTTTTGAGTTTGAGGTTTTGTTCGTCTCTTTTCTGCAACTCTTTCTTGAGTTTCTCCTCATCTCTGCGTTTCTGTTGTTCTCTGAGTTCTGCGGCTCTATTGAACTTCGACTGCGACTGCATTTTCTTCTTATGGACGGTCTCTTCGATGAGAATCTGTCTCTTTTCGATGGCTCTCTTTTCCTTCTCCTGAGACGCCATTAATCGTATTCTTCTTTGTTCTTCTGCCTCTTGACGTCTTTTGGCAGCGCTCGCGGTCAACGCCTTTGTGTCGGGAACTTGTCTTTGAATGCGAGACACGTATCTCATTGAACGCGAAGAACTGCCACACTTTTGCGAATTGGATTCTCCACTACTGGTTATATTGGCGTCCATTCGTCTGGTGGTCGTCGACTTGACTGCTGATGACTTCAAACTGTTCTTACTTTGAGACGGAGTTGTCGTTTGCGGCTCTATTCGACTTGAGTTTGCAATTCTAGTTTGCATTCGAGTTGTGGCACGACTTGAATGAGGAATCTTTGCTTCGGGAGTGAAATATTGCGATACTTTCTTTTTCTTAGGCTTTTTCGTTGAATTTAGAATCACTTTATTTTCCGAATCGACAGAAGTGTTGAGTTTGCGCTTCATTTCCTTTCTATCATTGGTCTCATTGATGGCGTCGAAGAACACTTCCTTTTCCTCCACCTTATGATCGCACTCTTCATCGGTGAGCCATTCCTTATCTGATTCTTCTTTTTCGACTCTATTATCGATGACTTCTTTATTGATATTTTCATTTATAGTCAATTCTGAAAATAGCTCTAAATTTACATTTTCATTGTTTTCTTCATTGTATTCTTCATTGTTCTCATTGATAGACAATTCTGAGAACAGCTCTAAATTCACATTATTTTCATTGTCTTTATTTTCTTTTTCTTCTTCTATATTATCAACGGTTCCGACGACTGAAGGTTTCGGATCCAAAATGGGCGACACTTTTCCTCTTTTGCTAACTCTTCGCGGCGTTTGAATTAGATCTGAGGTATTGAAGGCTGAGCTCACCTTTCGTTTACTCAAACGACGAGAACTGCGGTTCAGCTCTTGAATGGGTTTATGGTTTGAAAAGATCTTAATATTCGACACTTTGAGAGCTGACGAACGCTTTCTTCGACTCATTCGACGCGGAGTTTTAAAAACACTGTTTTCGTTATCATTACTGAAAATAATTTTATTTTTAATTTATAAAACATTTTATTAATTATCAAATAATAAATCATTTCAAAAAACAAGAACTAAAACCAATTACTTATAATTTGGTTGAAAGTATTGTTCCATTTGTTGATGCGATTCGTCGAAGAAGTTATAGATGTAATCGTCATAACTGCTGAAGAGGTCGTCCACTAGTTCTTGTGTTTTGTCACTTAATCGCAAAGTTATGGCAAAGAAGTTATCGCTTTGCGTCAGATTTGACTCCATTTTAATTGAATTTAATATTTATTGATTTGAAACAATTATAAAAATGAATGAAAAGCACTCTTATTATTAGTCTATACACTATTGATATTATAATATGAGCTCATTATATGAATATTGTCTATAAAAACGCGCCTAAAATATTAGATGTATGTTATATGATATTTTAATTACGTCACTCTATTAAGGATGGGGTGGGCGGCAGTCTAGTCATATGCGCCTAAGTCACATACATTTAAAATCCCGTAACATAGAGTAAGGGAGAGTCAACAAAATGCGGTTTATTCTAACGTAATTAGTTGTGACGTTTGGAGCTATGCATTAATGACGTTAAATAAAAAATAGCTATTCTTGTTTTGATAGTTTTGCGTTACGATCAGCTTTTAAACCTCTCATCCAACACCTGACTATAGAGATGTTTTTGTATGCGACGTTGCCTTAAGCTTTTGTGGAAACTTTTGAGTATTTTGTTGGCCATTCTTGTAATTTAGTTAATTTTCAATTGTTTAAGACTTGAAAAAAACAATTTTTAATATGGTTACAGTCAGACTTTGATAAATAGTCAGTTTGACAATGGAAGGTTTCGATGTGTTTTTTATTTAAAACTCATAAAAGGCATGAAAAGTTGAAAGGCATTGAAAAGTTTTTGAGTAACGATTTCACTTTAGCACACACCACCTCCAATTTTGATTAAATTTGATACACATGTATTTCGGTCTCCTGAGTTCGAATATGAAAGAATTTTTGTGGGCAAATGAATAGTTTTCGAGATATTCGAGTTTGTGTGTTCCATAGACTTAATGCAATTTTAAGTATGGGTAGAAGTGTTGACAATATATACCCTAAGTTGGGATACAGTTGGATCGAAAAGCGAAGCCAACTGTATAAGTTAGACTAATTTAACATCTCATAGAACAAGGCTTCTTAAACTGGGTTTCGCGGAACACAGATGTTCCATGGCAAAGTCTCAGGTCTCAGGTTCAGGTCTACTGGTCTCAGGTCCAGGTCTACTGGTCTCAGGTCCCAGAAACATTTTCAAGGCACTATATATAGAACCTGTTATACAATTAATATTTCATTTTCTACTCCAATTATAGATTTGTAATATATATCATGTGATGAAAAATAAGCTTAAGTTACTGTTATTTTAGTCTAAAAACTTTATATTTTATATAAAATCTATTATTTAAAGCTATTTTTGAAATAATCAAAACAAAAAAAGATTTGAACGCAACAAATATTTGTGATATTACTTATGAACTCAGAAGTGAATTGAATAATTATTAAATTGAATTTTTTGCTGAAAAGTTGCAGATATGTTGAAAATATCTTCAATAAACAAAAATATGGTTAATGTAAAGGTTTGCACAAAAGTAAAATTATACGGCAACGCTACAGTAGCTACATAGTGAGAGACTAGAGCATGAGCTTAGGCTTAAAATTCAAAGCTTTCTTCTATCATTTTATTGGCTAATTATTTGAATTTGATTTCTTTACATTTCTTTGATTTATCTAAAACTAGAGCCGTTCAAAATTAAACGCCTAAACAAAAAAAATCATTTTCCACATAGAAAACCATTAGTTCGGTAACTTTTCGGGAAAATAAATGGCCAGTGTCCACGCTTCAGGTCATGCTGGTCATAATGATATCATCCACATGTCTATAGCCCTTATAGTTTAGTAGTTATTAGCTGGACATACACGCATACAAATTCTCACAAGTTCGTAAGTAATATATAATAAGATTGGTCAACATTAATACATTTTAAGCTTATGCCTTATATTTATCGCCTGACAAGTTAAGAGTGTGTTGTGTTATGTTGGGTTACAATAAAGAAGTTTAATTTTTAACCTGAAATTTTTATGAAACTTTTAAATTAAAATATGAGCTCTAAAATGAATTTCTAATTTTGGGTAAATTTTGAATGGTTTCAAAACGTCATAATCACTATAATATAAATTATTCAACATTAAAAGAATTTGATATTTGCTTTAAATTATTGCTTATTTTAATAAAATGTAACTTAACTTTAGAATACAAAGTATGTTAAGTTATAATTAATGGAAATTTTTTTCGGACAATAATTATTGAAAATGTATTTTATTCGATGATATAAAAAACTCTTCTTTAATGGGTTTTATAACTGGACAAACATTTTAACTAAAGAATAGAAAGCTAACGCGTTTCAAAAGAATAGGTTAACAGTTGTTCAGTTCTCATGAATTGCATTTACGGTATGTGTTTTATTAGTGAAAGCTCTGCTAAATAAGATCAGAGTGTGTTCTGTCTATTGATGCGAACTTGATTTCATTTATGAATAAATTCAGAGTTAGCGCGTGGTCCGCATCCCTGATTCTATGTACACATACGTACAAATCCTATTAATAGTGGTTACACTTTTCGGCATTTCTCCGAATTTAAGATTTGCGCCGAATTTGAAAATAATTTTATGAAATTTTTTACAAAATTCCACTTCAATTTCAATCAAATAATAGTTTATTTTTAAACTTTTTAATGACATTAAAGCATAAATGAGTTTATTTGACTATAAAGCTTGCAATGCTATAAAAGAATTTTCAAAAACATTTCATAATGTTAAAAATTTTATTTATTTATTGAATATTTCATCATTAATCAAGCATTTCTACTGATCTAAAATAGTAAAAGTTGCTAAACATTAGAAATTATCAGTTAAATTAGAGCAAAGGGTTTTAAGCTGTAAATACTATTATTCTTAAAGGTCTCGTAGAAAAAATGAGAGATAAATTAATATTAAAAGAAATCACGTGAAAATTGAGATAATTTCATAATGATTGCATGTATTCTTTAAATTGAAAGTTTATGTTAAAAAAAGACTAATAGAAACTAATAATATTGTATTATTTAAATGAAATAAAAATACATTTTCAAAATCCTTACGCCGAATTTCTAAAAAAGTCTTCTGTTCGAATTTAACCGCCGAAAATAGAAATTATACATTTTTGTTTGATAGATAATTAAAAATTTTATTTAATTTTAAAAATAACTATTTTTTGAAAATATAATAAAATTCATGAATTTTGAAATTAATCTATTTTTATTTAAACATGCTTTTCAATATAAATAAATAAATAAATTTAGTACTCAGTCTTTATAAAAATTACGCCTTTATGTGAGATTTTAAAGTTAGTAAATTAAATAAACTTAGAATTTATCAATAAGTTTTCTCAATAATGATTAATTTATTAAAGATATATAAGTATAATTTGCTTAGACTGTAGTCGACTTGGATTCAAACAGAATAATAAACTATTTTATAGCTGGTCTTAGAAGTCTTGTATTCTGCGGTATAGTAGTTGCTGATTGTGGGCAAATAGAGTGAAAATAAAAATTCCCGCGAGCTCTCGCTCTAACAATTCTTTAACATTTCAGTATTACTATTCTATAAGCAATGAATGAGAGCAATGGTAAGATCCAGTGATGCGAACAATTGCGTTATTTGTTAGCTCATTAAATTGAAACCCACATCATTACTGCTGCAAATATAACTCAATTTGTAATTTTGCTATCGGATTGTATGTCAAACAAGATTTTCTGTATCGGTCTCTCCACTCTCTATGCAATTATATTGAAAATTCAATGTTCAGTTAGGAAATCAAAATATGAATCCATCTTTTTTAAAGCGAATTCGTTTTATATGATTGCAATAAATTCTTATAATTAACTATAAATGAAATGCCAGTAATGATTTCACTTTGATTTCTATCTATTAGTTCATTTGCGATGGGATTGGGATTGGGATTAGTTCAAAAGGGATGGTTTTATATTTAAGTTCTACAATACTGATTTTCAATGGGACTCCAGGAGAACTATAGCTTGTTCAGCTTCTATATTTGTAATTATCCCTTATAAGATATTTTTGAAATGTTAAAGTTTACTGTACATTAAACAGCATTCTGTCAAAATACATACAATGTAGCATAAAAGCATAAGATATATTACAGTATATCTTTGATAACTTTTTAAATGAATGTTTAGATGTTTTGATATGAATACGCAATTTCACTAAAAGAGGTGGCAAAGTTTGAAGCTCTAATCTTTAAGCTTTGAACATATTATGAAAAGTGTGTTATTTGTTACCCTTGTAGAGTGCCCTTTATTCTAAAAATAAAAAATTTGGTGTTTAAATCTTATGCCACTGTTTAAATTTAGTTTGAAGTTTTCAATTAATGTTAATATAAAACATCGATATTTTCATTTATTAATTATATTAATATTAAAATTAAAACATATATATACACATATATAAATAGAATTCGATGAATATGTATGAAAATTTGATTCTTTATCTTTATTTTGATATATTATGCATTAAAATATCTTAATGTACAGTATATTCAAGTTATTAGATTTTTGAAATCGACCATTGCT
>JAUJYU010000723.1:0-11535 GCA_033995675.1 Nothrus silvestris
CTCTATAATTGTATTGAGAGATTTATTGTTTCATTTGAAGTGGAAAAATGCATTCATTATTGTTGTGAATTCAAGCCATTTAATTAGTAGCCACAAACTTATCTCAACAATAAGACAATTATTATACGAAAAGAATCTCTCAATCAATGAAATAATATTAGTTGGAGAGCAACCTATAGTTACAAACATTACAGCTATAAGAAAGTTGACTAAATTAATCTATTCAAACGTGAAGTGTAAGTAAAAAAAAGATTTGTCTAATTTTGTCTAACATTCGAAGTTAGACAATTAGGTAACTATGTATAAGATTTCTATATTAATTTTTATTCTAATTTAATTTTTTCCTTTTTTGTTTCAATTTGATTGAAAGTAATGAAAATAAGAATTGAAAATCTAATCAATTTTTATATTTTTAAGTTTTATAATTTTATATTAATTTTTTGGATCCGTTTTACGATTATATGACCCAATCTAATCAGGTGTAGTCATAATCAGCACAGATTTGCGGGCATTGACTGCATTGCGACACTTGAAGTTTGTCTATGAATTCATATCTGCACAAAATTCGGATAAAAATCTTGCTCTCATTTATTTATCAATCTCTGAGATAAGTAAAGATCTTCTAATGAAAATCGATTCATCGCTTCAAAGTATCAAATGGTCGAAACTGATTGTGATTCCGTCTTCAAACAAAACAATAAACCAGAACAGACCCATAGTTGTAAACGATGTGAATGAGGTAATTAATTAAAAGTTAGAGTTCATAAATATGGTGTAATACTAAGTATTATACGACAATTATATAAATTAATTTTGTACTTCTGATGAATATTGAGTATTAGCGAATTTAATACATGCTTTAATACATTTAATTAGCAGAATATAAGAGTTAACAACAATTCGACTCATTCATAAGAGGCAATTATTGTTATTTTTAGCGCAATAATAAGTAGTTTCCAAGTTATCCATCAATTCGATACAAATGTTGTTAAAGGTTTTATTTTGAGCTTTTGTTAAACAGTTTAACAAAAGCTCAAAAGTTTTAACTTAAACTTATATATCAGTACTGGTCAAACATTTAAGTACATCAAGATTTTAAGCTCTACAATTAAATGTTGGGATATTCTTTTTTACCTAGTTAAGTTTATTTAAAGATTAGTTTAACCACATAAACCTTATATTTCCAAAGCCTATAGGTCTTGAAAGTTAGATTTAGACAATTTAATGCCATTTAATACAATTATTTTAAATATAAATGTAGATTTTACGGTAAAAACAATTTTTAACTTTCTCCACAGAGGGTTAGGGCCTCGCTTTGGTCTTATATGTTTAAAAATCAATGTTCTATAGTTTTTTTAATAAACAAAAAGTAACTTTAAGATGTAGTTAATAAACCTATAATTTAAAAATATTTTATTCGAGTGATAGTTGAAACTTAGGAGTTGGCGGAGAACTGTTATAATAAATCAATAACTGTTTTATGCTTTTTTCAGGAAAAGGACATTCTTTATAAAGATTCACTTTCAATAATATTTGCGCTTAAAAATTATAGTTTGATTTGCGATAAATCAGATTTAAACATTAATTGTAATAAAGTTTCAAAAGTTTCTCATTTAATAATAAATACTGACAATGGAAGTATAATTGAAATTAATAAATCTGGTCAAAGGGCAACCGATTTTATTATTTTTTGCATAAATTGTACAAAAATTAACAAAACGACAAAAGTCTATAAAATAGTAAATGACTTGAAAAGGAAAGATCTCACGAATTTGCCAAAACCTGATGAATGCTTGTTCTTTGATATTGATTGTCAACACAACCGGAATATTAACATAAGTAAAGACACATCTGTCACATCTGTCGGTATGAAAATATTTATAATGTTCTATATTTAGCAAAAAATCAAAATTGTCAGGTATTGTACACTGCAGTAACTCAAATATTATTTATGAATACACAGATTACATCTCAAAGATTGAAGATATTCTGCTATATGTGATGCCCATTTTATCATGTTTTATGCTCTTTAAGTGTTTTGTACTTCTCATAAGGTATTATTCATTGAATGTTTTTTCCAACCGTTTAAGTAATACATCATTAAAAGGCTTAAGGCTTACGCACAATGAACTCAATGTTTCTTAATATGCTTTGCATGAAGAATGGATTTGATTGCTATTGATTCATATATTAAAAATCACAACACTATCAGAAGCTCTCATATTCTCAATATTAAGGAATTCAATGAAAGAGAACAGAGAGACTGAGACTGACAGATTTTTCATTCGCTAGAAAGATAAATATTCTGGAATAAATGTATGAATGAAATGCACATGTGTGTCAATTATTATGTTATTCTTAGAAATACAGTTTTTCGACCTAATCTACTCTTAAAGTTAAAAAAATGTGTGTGGGAGTTGACTAATATTGTGTCCAACTATTGTTGGGTTTTCACTTTCACTAGAGGTCTGCATTTCCAAAGTTTTTATTTTGGGATTTTTCGGAAGTTGTATTGATTGAGTCTCGAAAAGCCTCGAAAAGTCTCCAAAATTTTGAATGCAATTTTAAAGTAGAATTTTTACTCAAATTCTTTATTTATGTAAACGTTTAAAATATATTTTAATTATATTTTATTTAAAGGTAATTAATTAGAAACATATTTGAAATTCTTATTTAAAAAGACTAATAATTTCTAAACTAACTGAAGTTTAAGTACTTCATATCTCCGCTCACGAAAAATTCTTTCAGATGACCCTAAAGTACTTGAAATTCTTAATGCATTTTTAGCATATTTTACAATACATCCATCTCTTCCATCAATAGAATAAGTGAACGTATGACTTAAATTCATACTTAATTTAATGTTCTTTTTAGGAATAATAATTAGTTTTTGATTAACTGAAACTTTTATCTTTTAAATGAATCGATGATTTTTCAACTCAGATATTAAAAGAATAAATAAGCAATTTATGATTAAAGGATATCATTACTAGGATTACTGCTAGGATTACTGCTAGGATTACTGGACCAATTGCTTCGAATCAAATTTTAGTATTAAAAGCAATCTCTAACAAAGTTGGAACCTATTCTCGGCGGTTTTTCTCCGCCACTGATAGATTAATCTGTTGATTAGGTTAACCCACATATTTATATCCGGCTCCTACAGAACGCCTACAATAGTGGGTCATATTTAAGCACTTTCGAGTGGAACAATAGCAAAAAGCATTACGACTTTAAGCTAAACTCACAAAGTTTCTATTTCTATTTCAAATAATACATAAATGTTTAGTAAATAAGTGAAACTTATATTCAATACTTTTGTGAATAAATATTGAATTTCATGAAAACATATTCTCAGAATTTAAATACAAATAAATACAATACACATTGTATATGTTCAAAGTCCATAGTAATATAGATTAAGTATTTTACAGTTGGATAAAAAAAAGTCTATAAACTGTAATTTTATTGAACTGGACTTTCGAGACTCGCAAATGCTTTCTTTCGTGATTGAGTGTTGAAATTCCCGCCTGAGATCCAGACTCGATCTCTCGCACTGACCACTAGTTTCCACTTATGTGAAGTCAAACATTATTCAGCACATCAAAGCAGATATAAAAACTTATTTTCGTATTTATCATTTATAGTGTATTCAGAAATTGCGTTATTGTCCTCTCGATTGACTTATTTATAACACTTTTGAAAATTGATTGCATGAGATTTGGAACTTCTTTTGTTAACTATTAAAACAATGATAGTGTTGAGCCTCAGAGGAATATATGATAGAGGGATAATGTCTTTATCTATCACTCTAAATAATAAAAACGCGAAACATGTCAATTTTTACAATAAATTTTTATTTATTATCTTAAAGTTCAAAATGTTATTCCGTTTCAGAAAGAAATTATACGAAAAGAGAATTCGCAATAAAATACTTTTGAAATCAAATGACATAGAGTTTGGAACTTCTTTAGAAAGTATGTCTGAAATATCTTCTTTAGAAGGAAGTAATACAAGATTGAGTGTCAATCTTAAAGTATGTTTCATTCACTAAATATTGAAGGAATTGCTATTCTATATAATACAGATTTTAAATTGCAGTCCATTGAAGTAAATTCATTTTTTCAAATCTATCAATACTTATGTTTTGTTAAAAGGGAGAGAAAGTTCATCTAAAACCTATCATTCAAAAAATATCAAATGACAGAAACATTTTAAACAATAAATCTATAAGATACCTTTTGAAATTATATGCTTTGAAACATGAAAATATCACCAAATTCATTGGTATTATTTGCCAAAATTCACAACTAAGTATACACCAATTCGTTTGGGAATATAGCAGTCGCGGCTCTTTAGCAGACATTATCTCTAAAACAGAATTAAAGCTCGACTGGAATTTCAAAGTTTCATTACTTGGAGATCTCGTTGAAGTTCAGTAAAATTTATATAAAAAAAATTTCATTTGAAGTGCAAGTAATTTGTAAAATTAAATTCTAGGGAATGAAATATTTGCATAATTCTATGATCCAAAGTCATGGATGGCTTAATTCTCATAACTGTGTAATAGATAATCGTTGGATACTTAAAGTTACTGATTATGGAATGAACAAATACATAGAATTGCAATCATTAGAGAACGTCGAGCGGAACATAAATGACTTGCTTTGGGTTTCACCAGAATTACTTAGAAGTGAAATAACTTTTCCTATGAAAGGCTCTCAAGAGGCAGATGTATATAGTTTTGCAATCATAATGCAAGAGCTTATGGTCAGAGGCAAACCATTTTCCAGTTTCAAAGAACTCACCGCAAAGCAAATCATTCACAAGTTGAAAAATCCTCCACCGATTATAAGACCAAAAGTCCAATCTCTAAATATATCTAAAGATGTAATTAAAATTATGAACGACTGTTGGAACGAAAATCCAGAAGAAAGACCTTCTTTTAATCACATTTCTGATCAATTTCGAAAATTATTTGGTGAAAGGTATGAAAACATTAGTGCTTATAATGTATAAACAAACCATATTTCGCGTTATATTATAACTAACGATAGTAAGCAATAATTCATATTTAAGCTCATTTTCTCAACAGTTAGCAAAACACAAATATAAGTCAGAATATGGATATAGAGAATATGGAATAAATTAATTTTTCCTAAAGGTATCTTCAAAGTCAACATTTATTATTAAAAATTCAAATACTGTCGAATATATAATATCAAAAGCTTTAAACTTAATGAAAAAATTTAAGCAGTTATTAAACTTTTTTTTATAATGTAAGAATTGATGAATATCTTTAACAAAATAGAAAATTTATAAAATTACTTAATTTTTCCGAGGCTACAAAAAAATTTAATCTTTTTCAAAAGCTAAGAAGAATTTTTAACATTCGATTGGTCTTAAAATTAATTTATCAAAAAAAAAATTAATTTGTTGATCAGATCTATTTTGTCTTATTTTTAAAGAATTGTTTTATTTTTTATCACTAATGATTAATGTTTGAAAATAGAGTTCAATTACAAGAAATATCTTTTTATCCATAGCATATTTTTTATTAAGGCTTTGAGTTAGAAAACTCTTCGTTGAGATAAAAGACAATCTTTTAAACTATTGTAGCATTTGGTTTAAGTTTAGTAAACTGTACACAGACGGCACAGCACTTTATCTATGTTAAACTCAAAAAATTACTTTGAAATTGCTTAAAAGCTAAGCATATAATTGGTGAATTCATATCCTTAAGTTGCTTATCATTTGACAACCATCCGAAAGTTGTAGAGCAGATCGATCTTGTATTAAAGCAAAAAAGTGATAAATATCTCTTTTTTTTAAATTGTATTTTTTAATAATTTATGAGACATTAGAAATAAAAGTATTAAAAAAAAGCAATCAAAAATATAAGTAAGCAATATAGACTTTTATAATTATATGCTTTTTGGTAGAGAGAAGAATATAATCGATTCAATGCTTCTGAAAATAGAAAGATATTCTAAAAATCTCGAAGAAATGGTAAAAGAAAGAACTGAACAATTAGAGGAAGAGCGGAAAAAAACTGATCGATTATTATATAGTATGCTTCCAATGTAAGAAAAACTTTTTTATTATTTTTGGCATCAAATAATTTAAATGATGTTCTTTAATGAAGTCCTGTGGCTAACAATTTGAGAATTGGTATTCCTGTAGAGCCAGAAAAGTTTGAAGAAGTCACTATATTTTTTAGTGATATTGTAGGCTTTACTACGATAGCGGCTTATAGTGAGGTACTGTATATGTATATTTGCTTATAATTGCTTTGAAAATACTTATGAATTAGTATTCAGCATAAGAGGCTTTAATGCTCTTTCACAAGTAATTCCAATTGATCTCTCTTGGGAACTGAGTTTTGATTCTTTATATAATGTTTAGCCATATTATGACTTTTAATACTTTTGCAATAGAATCACTTTGAAATACAGTTACAATTTATGTTAATTAATGAAATATTTTATAGCCATTGGAAGTGATAACCGCTCTGAACGATCTCTACATTGCTTTCGACAATATCTTAACTAATTATAATGTTTATAAAGTAGAAACAATAGGAGACGCATATATGGTTGTGTCGGGTATGATATAATGCTTCTAATTTGAATTTCATTCATTGCACGAAAAGATAAAAACATTTCATTGAAATTAATTTAACGTCTGTTTATCTATAGGTTTACCACATCGTAATGTAGATCATTCAGAACAAATTGCTTCGATGGCACTCGAGATACTACACTTTTGTGTTAATTTCAAAATTCAACACATGCCTACAGTTCCACTTCTCATAAGGATTGGAGTACATACAGGTCTGTTTGAATCCATTAGTTTTTTTTTAAAAATCTTACTGAACAGAATATCTAAAGTTGTTTTCGGCTTATATACTGTATATAAATGATTGTAAGTTTATGTGTTTTATATTTTAATTTCCTGTTTACAACATTTTTACGTAAAGGTCCAGTTGTGAGCGGAGTTGTAGGCATTACGAATCCCAGATATTGTTTATTTGGAGATACAGTTAATATCGCTTCAAGACTAGAGTCAACGTATGATTCAAAATAAATGAAACAATAAATTTGTTATTTCAAAAAAATCTGAGCTTAACTTGTTTTTGATTTTATGGTTTTTAGTGGACGATCACATCGAATACATATAAGTAAATCAACTGAACAAAAGCTGAGACAAACGGGAAAATATATTATTAAATATAGAGGAGAAATATCTCTTAAAGGACGTGGAAAGCAACCAACCTTTTATTTGTTAGGGAAGATTGGCTTTGATAAAGACTTTCCAGAATCAGATGATAATGAGTAAGTAATATTTTATAATAAATTTTAATAATACGACTATTTAATGCTAAACTAAACTGATCGAGCTTTGGCTCATTACTGCCCGAGTCTCGAAATATTTTTGCAAAATAAATGAGCTCTAACTTATTTCAATACAATATACTTAGCGTTCGAAGCGATTAAATTTAATATAATCAAATTTATATTAAATTTAATCACTTCTGAGAATATCTGACTCAGAATTAAGGACTTCGTTTAGACTCAATAAAAATATTGATTCAGATTAATCACATTTAGAAACAAGTTTAGAAACATGAGCTATGCTTTTTGTTTACAATTTGTATATAAGTTTAAGAAATGTCTCCCACACAAGAAAAGTTTTGCATTAAGTACCATAAGATTCACACTAATTGGTAATTAAGGATAAGTTTTCCAGTACTATTCATTTTAAAGTTTTTTTTCAAGAGATGTTACGTTGAGAATAAGAGTAATTCATGTTTTTATTTGTCGAAAGTCCACAAATTAATTTTAGTGAAGTTTAAAAAGAAGAAAAAAATATAAGTTACTGGTCTGATCTTTACTTTGAAATATAAGCATAGACTCAACAATTGTAATTTTAAAAACTAATTCTCTAAAGTCTAATTAAGGTATAGTAAACAACTGATCTGTAATAATGCTTTCCCTAAAGTTTGGCTAAAATAACATTTAAAATATAACAACTTTTTTTCTTACTTTTAATCATAACTATTAAGACCTCAATGTTAGGAATTTGTGGACAGTTTTCGGACAAATTTCTAACATTGATGTCTTAGAAATTTATTATTTTTTAATAATGAGTGAAATCGATATAATAGACTATTATTATTATTAATAATAACTAGAGACGATCGATTCGAGCGATTTGAGAAATGCATAGAACTTTGACTTTTATAAAAATTAGAAAATGTCCATCAATTATGTCCAAAAAATTTTATTATGAAAAAATTGAAAAATAATAAATAAAATGAAAATAATATTATACAGTGATATAAATTACGTCAAAAATTACAAAAAAGAATTAAATTGGATTACAATAAATTTTTCGATGTTTACTTCTTTTAAATTAGTGCGTTTATCAGTAAGTATTGTTTTATATATTGAAAAAGATCTTTCAACTTTTATATATTTATTTATTAAAACTCTAAACTAAAGTGTTACTAATCAATGATTGAGACCAACTGATATATTTTGATAAGACTTACTTAAGACAAAATATTTAACACCTGTTATCATTTGAACTTTAAATTTATAGTTAAATCATTAGAACTATGAAACTTGTTTATAAATCTCAAAAACACTTCTAACTGATAAACATCGAAAGATTAATTATAATTAATTTCTATTTTTAAAATAATTTTTGACGTAATTTATATCACTGTATAACATTATTTTCATTTTATTTATTATTTTTCAATTGTTTCATAATAAAATTTTTTGGACATAATTGATGGACATTTTCTAATTTTTATATAAGTCAAAGTTCTATGCATTTCTCAAATCGCTCGAATTGATCGTCTCTAGATATCAAAGTTGCTAGAAGTCAAGCTATTTAATCAAATTTTTAGAAAATTACATTCTATTCAACATTGTTAGTTTACTAACAATACTGATTCAAACACAAAATCAATGCCTTTTAGATCTCAATAAAACCTAATTAAAAGAAAAAACATACAATTTGTTTAATCAAGAATAAATTTTATCCAAACATTTGAAATATACTTTTCATACTGACAACAAATTATTAATATCTTGCTTCGAAATTAAGTTTAAATAGAATTCAATCAAGTTATTGTGTAAGATTGTTCCTTTACATTCCCTTAACTTACTTTATATACTAAATGCTAAACTATTAATATAATTTTAGAAAGTACACCAAATTTTATGAAAGTTGTAATTATTTCCATAAAGTTTAGTAATTTGGTAAATTTTATTTTCATGTATACATTTATTTCAGTGTTATCTCATAATCTGCCTTAAATAAAAAAATCTCAAATTCTAATAAATCACAATTAAACTTTTATAGAATGTTTCTTTAGAGTTTAATTTTTAAACTAAACTTTCTACAAAATGATTAATAAGACAAAATTTGTTTATAATTTCAAAACATTTAATTTGATACCACATTCATCAAAATCGGTTAAGAATCAAAAAAGTTATTCCAACAAATCTTCTCAGAATTTGATGAAATATTTTCCCATATTACCCTTTTTGAGGTCTAAAACTTCTGAAATTTTTTATCAGTGATACGTTATTTTATTCAAAAAATATCCTTAAAATACATTCAGCGAATTGAAAGTATACAAGCCTTAATAATTATAATTCAAATAATAAAGAAAAGCGTATTGTTAAATCTTGCGAAAGACCTTATTAGCCTTTTTAGAAAAAAGGTAAATTGGGATTGTCCCAGTAACTTAAGTTTTCCACGCAGTAATTCGTTAAAACACGTAGTATTTGTTAAAGTTATATCAATTTATAGTAAAAAACAAACTGCAACCATGTAAACTTTAAAGAGCTGAAGAAAATATTATATTTAATACAGTACACTAGGATTGCGATCAATTAATGAAATTCAATTCAATGATACATCGAATATATAGTGATGGATATACATCCCTAAGAATTATTTTGAAAATTTAATCGATCAGTGATCGATCAATTATGAAAGCCAATAAAGCCAATCAATCGCAAATAAAGAGCCACTTTTTAAAATAAAAATTTGAGTTATTATTAATGGAGATGGCGATGAAATTGAATTTTTGTATGCAAATTATGCAAAATTGAACTTGATCTTCTTTGCTTTTTATTTAACTCTATCGCCATTCATCTCCGCTCTGTGGAGATAGAATTACAATTTGATTCTCTAATCGCAAACCTACTGTACAATACATAGGGCCTTATCATATATAATAACGTTTTATTTTTCATTTATTTATGCGACAATTCATTTATTATATCTTTTTGGAATTGTTAGAACTGAAAAAGTCAAAATTTAGCAAATTTAAATTTATATAACATTATATCAAATTTTTGTTTCAAGTTACCATTTTTAAAAAATATCCTTAATAAGTTGTTTTTCGAAATTATGAATATTTTGTTATAAAAATTTTATTTACAAATGAGTACCAAAAAATGTTATACGTCAAATTTTACAAATTTTAAATAATGTTTAGGCCATAGATTTTAAAGCGAGATTTTTATTCCATTATTCAAAATGGAAGCGCAAAAAATAAGTTAAGTTCAAACTAAATAATGGGCATATTTTTAGAGTATTAGTAATTTAAATATTACAATCAGATCCATTTAGACCATTCAGATCTAAATAACTATTTATTATAAGCGAATATTAGCGGTAATATACTAGTATAATCTTTGTGAGTGAAGTTTTGTTAACGCTAGCTATAACTTAATTCACATAAGTTATTATCTTATTAAATGACGTGTTCACTTCACTTTTATAATATAATTTATAGATATTTTTGATAGACATCATAACTACAGTTCAATTTTCAGATGCGTTTCAAAAAATTGAAAAATAAAGAAACGAAGAACTGACAAAAAAGTATTTTATTGAAATTTATTCGATAAGATGCTAATAAATTAAGCTTATTTATAGAAATGTCAAAAAAGTTACAAAATATAATCTTTTTTATACTACACGGAAATAATAATATTTAAGTATAATTTAAAGTTCCGGTATTTATATAACTTATTGCTTTTAAGAGTAATGATGGTTCAATTTTTGAAGTTTGAGTTTCTCGAAATAAATTTAATGAATACATAACTCACACTTCAGTGGTTTATTTACAAGATTAAGCTTTTAGAAAATGGAAAATGTTTTAGCATTATTGTTGACAATTTAATTTAGAAAACAATAACATTATCAAAATAAGGTAAGTGAAAAACTTAAATTAAATTAATTTTTAAGTAAAAACAACTTTAGTGAGATCGGCTCTATTTTAGTTGGAAGAGTTTTTATTAAATTATGTAAAACGCATTGATAGAAATAAGCGGAAAATTCTGATGAATAGCATTAAACAGAGTTAAAACTGATTAAATATACAGTGTGTAATTTTTCCAAAATTCATTTGCTTAAGACCTATAGTATATAAAAAATATATATTTTACTTTTTGATTAACAAAATTGATTAAACAGGGATTTTCTTTGACACAAAACAATATAAAA
>JAUJYU010000724.1:0-11525 GCA_033995675.1 Nothrus silvestris
GCAGATTTTTGATTCAATTTCTTTGCACTTTGTTTATTACATTTGAATTGAGATTACAATTATATTTGAGCCAAGAATTTCTCAAAGTATAACTACTATTAAGGGTAGGGTTTTATTAATATTTTATATTTGTTATGCTTGACGTAAACTATAATTTTCTTACATATATCAAAATATAGACTGCAATGAATCCCAGCTCATCACTTCTCATGACTTATCTTGAATAAGAAGTTTATAAGCCGATAAAACAAAGTAGTGGCTAAATATGGTATTTCTATAAATTCATTCATTAATTTTCTCACTCATAATAGATTGAAAAGTTTTCGTGTTTTAATCTTTCATTGTGTGAAAATTAATTTCCTCGTCTGTTTTTGGGTCAACACTTCTAAATATGCTCAACACATACAATAGTTGACTTCTCATCTGCTTTTCAAGAATATAAGACAAATTTAGGACTATTATAAAATACATTAACCCCACTTATAATTGTTTTCAAAGTGAAAATGATTTTTGCATTTTTATTATTATGAGCTCATCATTGTGTTAAAAGCTGATAGAGTCTAAACATATAACTTTATATTAATATAATATACTTATTTTGAGAGAGAGAAGAATTTTCAAAAAAATTCATAACACAAACTTCCTCTTTCAACACAAACACTTACAATATGTTTGGGCCTAAAAACCTAAATACTGAATTTTAATTTGATTAAGTCATTGTGCACTCGTCAGTGCATTCATAGCAACTCATTTTATACAAATATCTTTATCGATCTACGTTAGGCTCGATTTCAAAATTTTTGCCGTTTAGCATAAGGTACACAAAATGAGTTATAATGTTGACAAAAATGCTGATGTTTTCTTATCATTTTTCAAAGGTATTCAAGCAATTTTAATTAATATCTGTCTTTAAGCTTACATACATTAAAATATTTTAAAGCCTTCCAAGAGATATGAAATTTTAATTAAAGTGTATCAGAAGGGGAATCATGATATATAGTAATCACGTCTGAATATAACTTATGTATTAGGGATGCTATGAGTCTCACTCGAATAGGGATGAGAATTATTTTAATAATGAGAATGAGATAAAAGTCATTCCCTTTATTATTAATACTGTATAAACATATAGTAAAACTATTCACCTTATATTGTGCTGCATATAATGTATTATGATTTTAAAGAGCATAGTTATTGACCTAATGTTGAACTAAAAGATTTAATTTAAGCTATTTTTTGTAAGATTAGCTTATTGTGAGCTTTTTGTCAGTTAATTTACAAGCACTTTAATTGTATTAAATTCAAACTATTCTCATAACATAGTGTGCGTGAAAATAACGAATATTTGCTCAAAATATTTAAGCATAAAAATTTTCAAATTATTGTGTTTGTGTTGTTTATTGAGGGTTACAATTATTGAATTGTGTTTAAATTGCATTCTTAGCAATTCTCAGCCATTATCACTTATAGTTTGAAGATTTTGTTCTCTGTAAAAACCAACTCAATAGACAAAGGGATTACACGTTTCCATAGCCAACTCATCTTTATCGCAATAAACCTTTCGCCCAAAACCAATTATAGATAATGTGTTGCACGCAATTCCCTAAAAGTGCATTAATGCAGAAGCTCTAAGAGAAAACTGGAAGATGTGTTGGCTCTTTAGGTGTGATCCACTAAAATGGGAGGCCAGCACAAAAATTTAGTCTAGTTTTTTGTGGTAAATTCTATTGTTAAGAAAACCACACCCGATAATTTGTAGACCATTTGCATCGCTTTGTTCCAAAAAAGTTGAACATTTTGTGCATTTGAGCACTTTGTTTACATAGGGCTCACGTCGTAATTAAGGAGCAGATGGAAAATACTTATGAGCTTTTGTACTCTTGTTGATGTCCTTCTTATAGTCAATATTATATCAGAAGAATGGCTGTGAGCGATCGGAAACTCACGTGCAATCATGTTTGCACGCAATACTTGGGCTATTTCGAAATGAGAGAATCGTTGAGACAGCGGTCCGGCTCTGAAATTGTTCATTAATTCTTATTCAAAGTAATCACAAGGAATTTATTAGATCAAAGACCGGACTTGCAAAGAAATAGCAGTTTGTCTTAATGTTCAGAACACGCCTAACCATTATATAAAAACTTTTTGACCCATGAATACTCTGTCCATATTTAATATACTGTTAAATTTTAACTGCTTTATAAGCACACCCATTACTTCTTGCTTTTAAAGTTGCACTTCTTTGGTATGCGCAACAAGTATTACAGACAAACATTTCTTATAACTAGTTTACAAAAACACGGCTTTAAAACTAATATTCTCTAATATTTTGCAATTTTTCCTCAATTCTATGCGAAAAAAATTTGAATAACAATAGAGACTTAACTTAATTGAGTTTGAGTTGAGACTTATAAAGCCTTTAATTGTCTTTATAAATACCTCTCGAGATAGTAATCGAATAAAAACATATATACAGTATATTTAATAAATTATTCTTCTTTTAACTAAACTTTTTTTAAGCTCAACGAAAATTGTCTCTTATATTTAGTATCAAAGTCAACAATATTCTTATCACGTTCTCTTACTTTCTCAACTTTTTATTAAAAATATTTGCTTTCTTATAATTAATATTTGAATTCTTCTCATTATGCGCTGGTATTTATAAATTTAATTGCATTAGATCTGCATTTTATGCCTTTTTTCAAGAGATCAATTCTCCCGGCCTAAGAATGGACATAATTAATAACAATTATTTTATTCATTTGTTGAATCTCTAATAAGCGAAGCTAAGTTGAATGAACTTAACATTATTCATGTAAAATAAGAATTAATTGCCAATATTTTATTTCTTTGTACTTTAATACTCAAATCAATAAAAAAAAATGATAACTAAATAAATAGACAATATTATTTTTTAAAAATTTGGTAACATGCTCATTTTTTCATAATCTCAATTCTTTATTTTAAATAATATTACTTTAGTCCATATATTCAAATATGCCCTCATTCTATCATTTTATATTTATGTAACTTTTGTCTACAAACTTAATATACTCTTAATCATTTAATCATATAATCAAACATTTTTTTTATTATCACAAATTTTCAGATTTTCAAAAATAATTAACTTTTGAATGCAATCTCTATATTTAAAGTTAAATCAAAATATTTGTAGTGGATTCATAATTAAAAGTAATAATATATATTCGCAATAATAAGTTAAATGTTTAAATTAGAGGCAACAATGCAGTTGTTTAGTTAATAATATTCTATTAAGCAATAGTTTCTAGAATTTTATTCACTAAACTAAAGA
Organism: Nothrus silvestris; assembly: GCA_033995675.1. NCBI lineage: Eukaryota > Metazoa > Arthropoda > Arachnida > Sarcoptiformes > Nothridae > Nothrus > Nothrus silvestris. Next base: position 3,314 of record JAUJYU010000724.1, read on the forward strand.
GTTATATAGTGTTATGCATTTTGAGTTACGTTGAATAATACAGCCATTATATAAATAACTTTACTTAGATTTAATTATGCACTTAAAATGATATAAGTTTAAAGTATTGAAGATAATCTAGACGTCAATTTATCAGAGTCTAATATCGATGCGAACTTTCTTCCCCATCACTCTATTAAATGATAGCATTCCTGTCCTCCCCTCTCATTTTGAGGAAAATGATAAATACTTTTTCTATTTGAATTATGCCATTTGTTTAAAAAACTACTTATGGATATTTTTTGTTATACACTATTAACATGTAATATATACTTATTTCAAAAGGAGGCTCAAAGATTTTATCAATCTTTCACCAATTCTTTATTCAATGTCTAGAAATTCAATATTAACAATCAATTAGTTGTGAAACTTATATATCATATATAATAATACAATTTTTGAGAGAAAGAATAAATAAACGTTTTGATAAAATGTATTTTACATGATTTAATGTAAACGTAGCGCAAAAATTCCTTGAAGTCTTTTCACATCAACTTTAATGCAATCTTTGCGAAGAAAATATAATTTTACACTAAATTAGTTTATCTAATCTATAGTTAACTTCTAGTGCAAAGAAAACTAATTTAAGTTGAGTTCAACTAATTAAATGTTTTTTTAATTTTGCAGATTTGACGGGAATTTACAATTCGGAATAAATATTAAGAATAATTTATGTGATAAGAGGAAAACATGATGCATATGAAAACTGTTTGTCTATTAGTCATACAAATCATACTAATCTCATCGCTTTCCTCAGTCTCATCGAGAAGAGGAGGTAAGAATGTTGACCTTTTTATAACCATAAAAATATTAGTTAAGTTATGGATACATTTATATTGCAAATTCTAGAATTACAAATTAGTATCGTGTGGTGAAAGATATTTTTATATTTTCATTCCTTATAAGAAAACGCATGATATGTCTGATTCACAAATCTTAACTTTTCTTTTATAATAAAAACATAAAAAATTATTTATATTTTCAAACTTTTAAACTGCATTAGAAATTAAATGAAAGAATTTATGCGCCATATTTTATGCGCTATAATGGTATAACCATAACAAGTGCCTCATAGTATTAGTACCTGTGTATTCCTGTGTACAATACAAGAGAGAATGGTTAAGACATGGCATTAGTGCTGATGTTGATTTGTTCAAAATGTTCGAATGATTGTTGTTTGGCTCAAATAAATGCGTCAGAAGAACACGACAGTAATTTGATATGAAGATAATGAATGCTGAGAGTCGTTAACGTTTTGTGCCGGTCAGACCCTAATGAGACTTCTGAATGGTATAACTCTGTAGAGTTGGTAGAGTTGCTGCTGCATCGCATCCTTTACTTAAACTTTTTCCCCAGTGTTCGTATGACTTAATACGAGCCAAAAAGGAAATATGGCTTCTTTTATGCTAACTATTTGAGCAGCAAATTATCGGATCAGGTTTTCTTATTTTTCTTTTAAATATAAAACTTGTTGTCCACTTTCACGTCGACGCTTTAGATCTTCTTTTGTTACAAGACTTTCCTACTATCGCGACGTCAAAGGAATCAGAAAAAACTTTTTCAATCGGGATTAGACTGAAAAGCGCAGAGTAAACAATGTCAACACCTTTTACAACACCTAAAGCCGATTTCATATATTTTGGATTTTGAGCCTTCACAGTGTAGAGGAATTCAGTTGAGCTTTTAGTGAGAAATAACATTTTAGAAAAGCAATTTCAAGTGATCCATAAAATACCAAAGTTATGTTTCTTTTTAGTCATAATTGAGAAAAGTTTTATTGACGTTATGTTATCGGTAAAGGAAAAATCTCATTTAGAGCTCAAATGACACTATTCTTCCTTCAATTCATTTCATCACTAAATCGAAGAAAAAAGCATAAAAATTCTTATATAATATAAGAATAAGAATATGATTGCCTTTACGTATAAGAATATTAGATATCAAATTAATAATAAAAAATATTATATTTAAGAGAAGACATTAACTATTGAGATGATTGTAACACAAATTGCAAAATAGCGGTTATATTTATGCTGAGGAAAAGACTTACTAAGATAAATGACTCTTTTTAGTGAGTGATTGTAAATGTCTGCGAAATCTTATTCCAAAAGACTATGAAAAAATTGGGACCGCATTATTTGGTTGACCATCGATTTCACATTTAATAATGAGTGATGAGACACCCTTTTTGCGAGTCATCTTTTGATGACCACTCACTCTGATGTACAAAATGATTATGGAGTAGAAAAGAAGAAGAAATCTCTAATTTTCGCGTTGCACTAAGATTACAGCCTCTTCATCATTATAGTGTGTCAATTGTAGCTTGTCTTGAATTAATCCATCCATTGATGGGTTTTGTCATTCAATATAAGAAAATTGTACTTATAAGTTCAGCATTGCGTTGAAGGTTAGCCGCTTTGAGTTCGTTATTATAATAATGCAGTTATGCTTGAAAAACGTTAAAAAAATATGAGGATATATACATATCTTTTATGGTTTTGACTGACAAAACCAACCTAAGAATAGTTTTTCTTATTGATTGCTTATGGAATTTGATTTGAAATTCGGTTTTTGGTATTATATATTAGCATTTCATTTATATATACCAAATAGTATTTGGTACCTATTTTGATGCATTCATGTTCTTGTGATAAGAAAAACGTGCAGCTATACAAACGTGCTTAAATCAACCCATTGTGCATGAGTTAATACAACTCATAGCTGGCCACTGGGCCGGTCCAATGACCCGAATCATCATATATGACAATTATTATAAGAAAAGAAATAGCAGAAGTAAATTAAAAAATCAACTATCATTTTGAGCACTGTATCGTGCATTAAGCCATTTATGCTTTTTTCCTTACACAAGGAAATGGATGCCATTATTTTTCTTTGTACTCTCTTATTCTTTTAACTTTTCAAAACTACGAATAAAAGCTCAGGTTTTAAATTATTATAGAATCATCTCATCAAAGGGTGCGAACTTCTTCTGCAAATGTCCGCATCTTTTCATTTGAATTTTAAGACTGTAATAAGTGCTCTCTTATAAAAAAAAACTATTATTGTTAAGAGAGTGGGAAGCAATGATATCTGGGTGTGAAATGTTGATGATATCACACCCAAAAAAAGGCTCAATTTATATGAGCTATACGTCCGTCCGTGGCCTAATTTGCAGTTTCATTATAGTCTTATGTATATTTAGTCTTATGAAATCATGTTTAGAGTAGGAGTTCATTGCAATTTAGGCCTTTGCTTTCATTTTGTGAGCTCTATGAGAAAATTTATTATTATTGTATTTATTTTTATTCAACACTTTATCAAAGCTCGAGAATCATAGCTTAATAAGAGATATGAAATAAAAAAGGATTTTCTTATTAAGTTTAATGTGGGTCAAAGTTATTGATTTTGAAAAATACAAGGAAAATATTTCAACAAAAATAATTTTAACGTAGTTGTGATTTATTATGATGTTTCAAAATCTTCAACAGAAAACAAAGCTAATGAAATGAAATAGATTTCAGTCTATCCTTTGAATTTTGAAGTGTAATAACTTTCACAAATCTCACTCGCATTTAAAGCCTTAATAAACAACTAATCGAAGGAATATCAACCTAGTTAAAACATGTAATTATCTCACAAATTATGATATTTTCAAAAAGTTATCTTACTTTACTGTGCAATACTTACTATGAATATAATGCAATATAATACCTGTATATAACGCACATAACACTAGTCATCCTTGATTTTTAAGAAAACATTACACATAAGAATTTTTTAAATATTCGTTATTATATTATTTACTATTGATTCATAGCGAAGAAGACAAATTTATACGGTATTGTTTGAGAGATTTATTCTAAAGTATTTTTTCTTCATCATTATATATGATGTGCACGTCGTTGGAGTTCAACTGTGTTCATGATAGCGCATTAACTCTCTTTCAAGCATAAGATCTTTTATGACATTTAATTTCGGTCAATTCACATTAGCCTAACATATTGAAAAAGTTGTTTCTAACCTTAAGCACTCTATGTCTGTCTTTTTAATATAATCAGATTTTTTTATATATAAGTTATTCATATGTAATTCATGTGCGGCGAGTAAATGGAAAGTGCACTCATATCAAAATTCTTGGCACGTCTGCTTATTATCTCTCTCTCGCTCTCTCGCTCTCTGCGTAGTGGAGACTGAGTGAGAGAGCGAGAGAGAGATACTCCTCTACGCATACACTCAGTTGTTGCCGAATTGAACATCCAATTCATTGCTGTATATATCAAATCTGGTATACTTTGCATGAGATTGAGTAGACTTAGTGTTATTACTTTGTGAGAGCAGTAACTTTAGTACAAAAGAGAGGCACCAATTGGTAAGTCTTTTAGGAAACGGAAAAGAAATCTAAATTAGGGAATTAGCCTCCGGAGAAATAAGAGAGTGGCATATTTGATGGAATCACTGAAGTGCAATGCTATGTGACATTTATAAGTTTTCTTCTTTAATTACCTCTTATCAATCTGTAGAATACCTCAAATACCTTTCACTTTAGTAAATGTTAAGCTTAAGGAGACTTTGAGAATGTCTACCAAAGAAGAAAGATATGAAAGCATATGATGAAAAAAAGAAGGAAAGTTGACTTGTTTTGGCTCTTCTTTGTTGACCTCCTGTTGAGAATACAGTTTCTTTATGAGGGCGAAGTTGCGTTCCCTATAGGAGGCCGACTCTCAAAAATATATGGACTCGTAATCGCATTTCAAACGAGGCTCTGTTTTCTGAAATTGTAGAATATTTTAAAATATGGAATTGTTAAGCATTATAATGGAAAATACAGTATAACATAACTTGTTGTTGAATCGCTTTGAATGAAAATCATGCTATTATTGATCTGCATTTTTAATGTCATGCGTATGTGAATAGAATAGTTACCAACTATAGAATAGTTATCAATATTCTTATAAAAGTCTAAATCATTGACGCGGCGACCCTTCAAATATTAAATTCATGTTTTGATGTGACACATTGTGGCCAAAAATATGATGCGTGTCTATTATCAGGAAAGGCAATCTCAGTTTAAATTTATTGCTCAAGATATAGAGATGATGCAGCACCTAATGGATGATTATGGCTTTACCACTCGCTCTACTTCTTTAAATTCATCGCATCGATGACGAAAAAAAGTCTATTCTAGTCTTATAAAACTGGTGTGGACTACATATATGATATACAGTTTAGTATATAAAAAATAATATCATAATAAAAAGTAATTTATACCCGACTTATGCAACCTTCGGCCCGCGAGCCAAACTTCACTCTTAGTTTTCACTCGTGAAGGCTTTTAGAAAGCTATGAAAATATAATAAAACTCTATAATTCATATGCTTTTATAATAATTTTCTAACCCACTAAGAATGTCGTAATTAAAACTAGAAGTCATATTAACTTATGATTAAAGCTTCAATTGCAACTTATCAAATCGTTTTTGATGAAATCATATTCTTTGTTTCATTCTTTACTTATAATTTATTGAATCACAACAACATTCAATCTCTTAGATTCATGACTAATATTTTGTTAAATTAATTAAATGAATGCATCAACTTGTGCATCAACTTATGCATCAACTTATGCATCAACAATAATTTAAATTCAATGGTTATTCACCCCTTTAAGCCATATTTATTGTCCTTGTCAAATTATATCTTAAATTTGGTTCTCATGAGTAGAAAGTTTGTATATCATTGATTAATTTTTTATTATACAAATAGTATTAAATTTGGAAAATTTCATATATTGTAAAAGATTTTTATATGAAAAATAATCTGGAACTTAATTTAAAAAAGAATAACAATTTCTTCAACAAGTATAGTAAGAATTAAGTTATTTGATTTCATTTTTCATTTTCAAGCAGACACAAAAGTCATAGCAAGTCTGTTGTGATAATATTCCATTAGAGCAAATCATATTTCGTGATAGCATTACTACATGAATATTCCATTATGGATATTATGAGAGAATGGCTGCCACTCATTGAATGCATTATAAGTTTTGTTCCCTTCAGTTCCTCTATTTTTTGTACTCCCTCTACAACATAATAGTATTCCCCGTGTGTTTCAATAGTCTATACTATTGAGTTGCAAAAACTTTTCGCACATTCACAACTTATAGCAAATTATTGGAGCGAAAATAGTATTGGCTAAAGGAGAGTAATACAAATAATAATAATAATAATAATAATAACAGCAATAACAATGACTGTACATTTATTAGAATCGAAACACTAGAATAGTGGCCACTAAGAACTTATTTTAAGTATTATCGAAAAAACTTTTGATGTTCACAAATACAATTGAAATGAATGATGAAAAGGAAATAGAGATATCTTTTACTTTGGTGTCTATTTGTTTCGACTCTTTGTGACTCTTTGCGCTCTTATCGGTTTAGTGTTAAATTTGTAGAGTTTGTAGAGTTTGTAGAGTTTGTCGTTGAAGTGCATTCTAGTGAAGAAAATCTTCAAAAAGAAATCTTCATTGCGGTTCTTTTTCTCAATGGTTTTCTATCAAAGTTAGTTTACTTTTTGTGGTTAAAGAAATGATTGCTTTGAAAACTGAAGTGTAGTCTTAGTTCAGGCATTGGGTCGTTTGCCATAACCATTATAAGAGTTGCCATTTGTTTTTATGCGCGTTATGACATTCACGAAGGCAAGTGTTAATAATTGGCTCTTAAAATCTTCTCTGTTGTTAGGCTCGAGTTTCAGTTGCGTAATATATGAAATGATCAAATTGAACATAAAAAACACATAAGATTGCGAATGTGATGTAAAATGCATTCATCCATAAAAACATAACAGACAAATGTCATATCTGTGCCTCACAAAAATCGATGCCAACTTTGTGTGACTCTCTTTTCAAATAAGCTTATATTTTGATTTTGCTATAAATCTTATACTCATATATATTATGTGCGCTATTCGTCTTTGCCTTGTTTTTATTTGGTTCTTCATCTTCTTCTTCACTATTTCTTTTTCATATATAATATAAAATATATACACATATAATATATAAGCGTTCATACCATAGACTTGTGTGACATAAAGTTATATATATTTATTTGAATCGGAAAAGAAAATCCTAATATCACATTTTGATAGTAATTCCAGTTTAAGTTTATGCATGAAAACACAAATCATGACTTCATTTTATTTGATGCATAAAATGAGAGTTGGCATAACCACCACTAAAATCTATATATTGTCGTTATACCTATCAAATCATTATTTTCAAGCCTTGAAGGAATTTCGCACGGTTTCCAATAGATGCAATTTAATTGGCACATTTCATTGGCCAAGTCCTGTCATATTTACGCATCAATACATTCTATTTTGGTTTTAAATTCCATCTTCATCTCCACCTCTAATAATTATAAATAGTGGTAATAGCGGTTTTTCAGCTCTTTTTCGACTAATGCACTTCAATCGTGGTTTTAAACAAATAACACGAATTCGTATAGTAGTGCCATTGATGTGAATTTGAATTATAATAGGCGTTCTAAGCGTTTAATACTAGAATATATTGTATGCTTTACATAATACTTTGTATCACTCAATATTGATTCATGCAAATGAATTAATGTGCAAAAACGCAATGCAACTCGTACTGCAGCAGCAGCTCTACGTTTATACATTACAAACTCTACTGTATAAATGATACCATATTCGCTTCATTTTCAAATCACAAGAGCTTTCATATCATTACAGAACTTATTGCTTAGGTTTATAACTTTAACTAGAATTGTATAGTCATTACTGCTGTATAGTTACTATTGACATATACTGTAATTTGTATATTTGCTAAAAGGATAATTGTCCTTAATTAATGAATTTAATTCGATTGAAAATTTAAGCTCATTTGAAACTTATATGAGAACATGAAAGCTTAGCAAAAGATCATTTTGAAAGAGTAAATTTCGAGTAAGTGATAGTGTAAGTTTACTTGTAATTCATCATCCACTGTATATAGCAATGCAAAAACTACAATTTAGTTTAATTAAATATTAAATTACACGTTAGACATTAGCATAAATTTACATAACTTATAATAATTAGACTTAAATCGAGATTAATCATTAAATGTCGTTAAAACAAATCTATCTTACGCTTGATTTTAATGTCAAATTTTAA
>JAUJYU010000725.1:0-11521 GCA_033995675.1 Nothrus silvestris
TAATTCTGTGTTATATTATATTTTAAAGATTTTTGAAATTTTCTTTTTAATATCAAAACTTTTATTAAGCAATTTTACTCATCAGAGAACCAAAATCTCATCATTTCTGGCAAATATAGTCAAAAAATTAAGGCTAACTCTAAATTAATTAACAAAATTTGCCAATGATGAGGAGCTTTTAGTCAAGTTTTTGAATCTGGGATCTAAGCGTTAAAAATGCTTAAAATATGAGTTGTGATATAAAAAAAATTATGACAAGTTTATTTTAAACATGTAGAAGCTCATATCAATACTCACAAAAATATGTGTTTTATAGTTTTATACTTTCAAAGAATATTTAAGTAAAATAAAATTACAATAAGTTAAGAATTGATCTCAGATTAATGGTATTATTTTTGTTAAAAATATTTTTCGAGAGTCTCGCGAGAGTCTCGACTGCACGCGATCGAGATCGAGAGTTACAACTCTCGAATGAGACTCGAGAGTCTCGAGTCTCGAACCGACCTCTACTGCAAACCATTAGTCTCATTGTCTGGTTGTTGTCTCAATTGAGTCATGTATACAGTCCAGGCCAAAGCGTCTTCTCTGAATGGAGTCCTTTTCTTCTGTGTTTGTTGTATTGTTTGAAAACGCGGTGACTCTTCTACGAAATAAGTTCCTGACAGTGACCGCCGCCTCACTGAATGAGGATCTGCGAGCGGGTCTCTTTTTTTCTGCAGAAATGTCTGACAGACTTGTGTTTGTTTAAAAGTTGGAACGGCTTCTCTTTTCTTCTCTCGGTTCAAATTAAAACAGGTCTCGTCGTGTCGGTCTCCAAACCAACACAATCGTCGTGAAACTTGAAGGGTTCCGCGGCAGAAGCCCTGCGACTCCTCGAGGATGAGAATTCTCTAAATCTCTCGCTCTTCTCTGGGCTGCACTTTGAGATATACCTGTGTTTTGTATTTCTCTATTAATGAATTCTTGTCTAATTGAATGGCGTCTCTCCTCAGCCCTCAACGCAGTCTCAGCCTCAGCCTTTCGATTAATTAAATATCTATCGTTTTGACTTTCATTGTGAGCCAATCTATAAGTTTGTGCTAAGTCAGTGGCCAATTGTTCTCTTCCTCTGTTCACAGCTTCTCTAGTGATTTGATGCGATAGTTCTTCATCTCTTCTGACGCCTAATCTAGTGTTCACCCGTTCTCTAAATCCTTGCAATTGTCCAATCCATTCATCAACTTCTTGGTTAATATCCTGATCGACTGGAAGACTAGCGTTTCGTATACTCTCTTGTAAATCATGTCTACCTTTCAATAGTTGTTGAGTTTGAGTCGACATTTGACTATAATTAGGATATGTCTGTTCAACACCTGGAAAACGCGGTCGATTGCCTCGAGTTATGAAATCAGACAATGATTGCGATGGAAGAGTATAACCGGAGTTCACGAGAAGGTTTGTTACGCCAAAACTCAACTAAATCCTTAAAAACATCGCCTGAAGACATTCTAGTTTACAATAGTTTTATATGTGATTTTGTTTTATAGCTCAATTTTTATAATTTTCAATTAATCTATAATATTAAAAATATGATGTCTGTCTGTGTCTGTGTGTGTGTCGGTGTGTCCGCAATAATGCTTTTCAACAATACATTAGAATGATTACTTATTTTAAAAATTAAACTTTTGAAATTAAGCTATTTCTTGAGCAATGACTTCGACAACAATGTTCTGAACTATAGAGCTTTAAATTTTAAAATTATAATTAAGAGTGAGTCGCGAGCAGTAAAGGCTGAAATTTTAACTAAATTAATAAGCATTTCATCGATAATATTGATTTAAATTATTTAATATAAAAAAGTAACTCTAGAGGTGGGTCGTAGAAAACTTTTTTCTTATAAGTGGGTCGCGAAGGAAAAAAGTCTGGGAACCACTGGTATAAACAGTTAATTAAAACCGTGGATAAAGCTTAAACTCAGGCAAAGACAGAGTCAGAGTAACGCTTTTGAAATTTTTCAGAGTATTTATGGTTATAATAAGGATAAAAATTTAGAATTTGAAGACTGTAAACATTAAATTACTCACATTTACGTAATATGAAAATGTTTTTAATTAATTTGGGCAGAGTAGGTTTGGGGGAGGTTTCGATAGAATTTTTTTTATAAAAGGTGAATGTTGAAAGTTTTGTTATGCAATGCTTATAAGACAACATCATGCTTAAAAATAACTCTGTAGCATTTTGGGTTTAATCCATGGCTAAATGCTTAAGGCTTTTATTAATTCTAGCTAAAAAGCTAAAAGACAAAGAACATTTGAGCAGCTCTTTGAATGCTGAAGCTAACGGCAAGAGATAATTTTAGCCTTGTATCCTTTGTATCCTTTTAGTCCTCTGATAAAAGCTAAGAATTAGAATTCAAAATCAAAAAGTTAAATCAAATCAAAATTAAAGTTTGCATAGATTGAGTTTGCAATATTTAGAAAGCAATACTTTCGCAATAATTATATTAGTGATGTCAATAAACTAGCCGAGCTTCAAGTTCGTTTTCTAACTTTTCCGAGTTAGCAAGCTCAAGCTTAGCTAAGACTAGAAGCTCGGATGAAGCTCAAGCTCGAAAACAAGACATCGAGCTTCAAGTTCAAGCTCGGTCGAAGCTCAATATTTATGAGAAGATAATAATATAAATTATTGTCATAATGTTACCCAATTTTGATTATATTAAGACTTCTTTTTAAAATTTGATTCATATCATAAAAAGCAATACATTATGACTGCGTATTAGTGAAATATGAACTAATAGTTTATTATCAGACCCGCTATAAAATATAAGTTTTGATGACCGATAACTCAACTGCAATCAAATTATAGCATTCATTGGAAAAAGCATTCATTAGGAATATTATAACTTTGAATATTAACAGAACTAATTGTGCTTAATAGACATTATAAAATTCAATAAATTTCAAACCTCAAACCTATAATAATTATTTTCCTTAGAATGAGTCCACGCCTATCTCCATTCACTTTGTCAGCAAAGGTTAGTTTTTGTGGAATCTTATTGATGGTTATCTTCAGGCGTTTGTTTCACTTCTATAATGTATTACATTTTAAAACATTATTCAAATACAATTTACAGTACAGTTTAGGTATAGTTCGAAACCTTAACAATTTATTTATGAAATAATTTCAAACAATTTCATTTCCTCAGCTCTTTTAGGGCTTTAAATAAATATTAATAAAAGCTTTGCTATAAAACTATTGATTATGAAGTTTTCGGAAAAGCTATTCCTAATGTAATAAAAAACAGTTGTTGTCATACATCAGTCTCTATTTGAACGTATTGTGAATGTTGTGCTCTTTTCTCATGTAAAAAGTCTTTCTGTGATTTTGTCTGTTGTGTCACTTTATCTTTATTTATTATAACAGTTTGGCTCACGTTTGGGCCAAATGGCGATTGCGGTCGAGATATCAACAAATGGCAACTTTTATTTTTCGCAATCATTGATTGTGGAGAATCAGGACGAATGGTTTCCGATGATGGATACGACATGAGATATGAGGCTTCGTTTATATTAATGGAACTGCTATTCTCTTTCTTATCATGACTTTCATCAAATATAAGAGTTGGAGTTTCATTATAATGACTGTAATGTCTGGATTGTATCAAATCGTCATATTCTTCAGGAACTGTTGACAATTGTTGGCTCGTGTATGGCGTTAATGGTTGAGTGATGTCGTCGTTTAGATGTTGTTCCACATCATGAGCTTCATTATTGGATGAATCGCTTCTTGATATGTTGGAATCGCTATAAGAAGTTCTTCTGAGTTTGGCTGTACTAATAATACCGGGAAGGTATGGACAACTGGTCACGTGATTGAAATTGGTGGACTCGAGATCTTCCTGATCTGTTTCTCTGTGATAGAAGTAATTGAAATTGGAAACAATCACTGGAACGGGTAGTGCAATAGTGAGCACTCCTGCGATGGCACACAAAGAGCCCACAATTTTACCCCAAACGCCCACCGGTCGCATATCTCCGTAGCCGACAGTAGTCATAGTGACGACTGCCCACCAAAAGGCGTCAGGTATGGACTTGAAGTATGAGCGGTCAGAGTCTGCTTCAGCGTAATAGACGGCTGAGGAAAATAGTATAACACCAATGAATAAGAAAAATATCAATAAACCCAATTCACGCATCGAAGCCTTTAGAGTTCGGCCCAATATTTGCAGTCCTTTTGAATGACGCGATAACTTGAATATACGGAAAACACGTACAAGTCTTATAACTCGAAGAATCGCTAAAGACATGGCATGATTTCCACGTTCAGCCACAAACTTATGCGACTCTTCTTTTTCTGCCATAATTGTTGCTAAAGTTATAAAATAGGGAACAATTGCAACGAAGTCTATAGTATTCATGATATCTTTGAGGAATTCTAACTTTGAAGGACATGACAAGAAGCGCACCATTAGTTCGATAGAAAACCAAATTATACATAAAGTTTCGATAATAAAAAAGGGTTCAGTCATTGAAGGTGTTTCGTCTTCAATGATTCGCGTTATGTTATTAGTGGTGTTAAAGATCTTATAGTGTTTAAACTCAGGCAAAGTTTCCAAACAAAATATCACTATTGATAACAATATTATCACTACAGATATAATTGCCACCACTCGAGCCGCTTGTGAGCTCTCCGGATACTCGAATAGAAGCCATAACATCTTCTGTGTATTATTTGTTGGCAATGGTTTGTCTTCTTCTTTAATAAAACCTTCGTCTTCTCGGAATTTGTTGAAGGCCTGTTCGCCCAATTCATAAAATTTAATTTCTTCTACAAATATATCTAACGGAACATTAACGGGACGGCGAAGACGTCCTCCTGATTGGTAATAATATAATATGGCATCAAAACAAATCCGACTTCTGTCGAAAAAATATTCGTTGCGGTTCGGATCAAAATATCTATAAAAGCAAAATAGAATTCGCAATATTTAGTAAATCAGGTATTGAACCATTTGAGTTGTCAACTCTCGAAAGAGTCTACAAACAGATATCAAGTATAAAATGTTCACTTTTTATAGCTCTATACCAGTACAGGTCATATAACAAGTAGAGCCAAAGTACTTCCATTTTTGACTTCATTAAAATAGATATTTATCCTAATTTATACTCTGCTAGTTAGCACTCATTAGAGGGGGGTAGCATGTATGTGAGTAGTAAAGGGGGGGTCAAAAGTGAACCAAAATAATACTCTAATAGAAAAATATTAGAGGATTTGTTAAGTTTACGGAATTGAAGCCCCATTAAGTCTTATACATATGGACTCAAAAGTAATGAAAACGATAACTTTATTTAAGAGCATTTACTGCTTTTCATTAATTTATGGTCATTTGTTTAAATTTTATGCACATTTGAAAATCTTGATTTTCATTTATTTCAATAAATGCTTTACAAAATAATTCACTAATGTTCAAACCACATACTGGCTGACTGAGTGGCTTTTCGAAATATTGTCGCGTCTTTGCCATTTGATTCTGAATTTCAAACCGTTGCCTTTAATTCAACGAATTTTTGCAGCGAACACATTCATAAGTATTATTAATATCTTGATTGGGACATTTATATCTTCTGTTAAAATAATCTACAGTATATTTGTGGGCACTATTGCTCAAGAGCTGGAAATAATCAAAAATTTCACATCTGGCTATAAAGGATAAAATAAATATCCAAAATAATAAAATCCAATGATCCAATGAATTCAATATACAACGGTTAGGGTGATGATGTCAATAAGCTCGCTCGAGCTGAGCTTCAAACTTGATTTTTAATATTTCCGAGCTTGCAAACTCGAGCTTCAAACTCAGCAAAAAACTTGAAGCTCAGTCCGAGCTTAAGCTCAAAAATTAGTCATCGAGCTTCAAGCTCAAGCTCGGTTGTAGCTTGATAGAAGCCCGTTAGAAGCTCCTATTTATATTAAGATTATAATGTAAATTTGATCTAGCCATAATCTTAGTTTTATATTATGATTTGCTTTATTAATTAGATACATAACTTAATATCGGAGTTTATGATAGATAAGAAGTTTTACATTAAGTCTTTTGTCTTTTGTTCTTTTGTTACCACAAATTAATGAAATATTAACCTATAGTTTAGCCCAAATATAAATGTAATATTTCATATTGAAAATTGATTATATTAAGTATTCGAATTATTAAGTAAGTTATATTTAAAGAAAAAGTGTTCATTATTTTTAAATGCTTTGAAAACAGCTATTAATAATAATCATAATGAATTCACGAATATTACATCATCTCATCATGAAAACATCTTGTACATCTTGTACATCTTGTATATATTATCGTATAAAAACTTACTCTATCATTATTATTAATAATTTATTAAATACATTAATTAATTATTTATATTTATTAACTAAATTAATTATTTGAATTAATAGAAACACTATTACATATTAAATAGAACTTAGTAATGATTCATTACTAATGAAATTGTTTTTGAAAGCATTCAAATCACTATAGAAGCTCGAAGCTCGAGCTTGAAGCTCAGCTCGGTTTATACCCCCAAGCTTATATAATGAAGCTCAGCTCACCCTCATTTCTTGTAAAGCTCGAGCTTGAAGCTCAGTCATATAAGGGCGAGCTTGAAACTTGGGTTTCCGAGCTTACTGGCATCACTTGTTTTTGACTACCATTGAACTGATGAAACTCGAAGCGACCTAACCGTATTCGAAGTTTAGGCTTTTTATTACTTGCGTCAAATAACCTCTTCTCAATTCATTTACCGTTATTTAAAATTAAATTTCAACAAAATTGGAAATGCGCTAAAATCTATAATTGTGTGAAGTGGTCAACTCAGCAAAATTATTATTCACTACTTGAAAATTATCTAATTTGTAAAAATCGGTCAAATTGGTCACTTCGGTAAAATTTTATACTAATTTAAATCTAAAATTAAATAAATTCTCAAATTTACTTCTGTAAAAATGGCTACTTTTTTAATATAAATAAGTAAAATAAGTTACCTAATACAATACAATTATAAGATTTTTATTATTTTCGATAATTAAAAAATAGAAACAATAAAAAAAATGGTATTATATTAATGTATTAGCAATTTATGTGACATATAGAGAGCCTATACGACAGGGAGAACTTTTAGTTTAATCTTTTGAAATTGTATTTGAAATTCAAATTTCAAGATCAATTAATATGCTGAAGGAGTCTGTTTATTATATCATTAAAAAAACAACCACTTGGATTTTAACTTTTTTTTAACAATCTTTCATTTTTAAAATATCACGTTTTAATATTGAGGTGTTATTAAAGATTAAACACTGATAAGGTGTTAAAAAGGTTTTATTAATGTATATATGAATGTATTAATGAATACATTTCCTATTGAATAAAATTCGGTGACAATTGGTATCAGTTGCTCATTAATATGTGTCAAAGCAATTCAAATTTTATATTATTCATTGATTTGTTGATTATAAAAATAACTATTGAAAGAGCTTTCATTTTATATTTTAAAAGATAATCACATAATAATCACTTATTAAAATGTAATCCTAAATTATTTGAAATGAGTTAAGAGAATGTGAAGTGATTAATTAAAATTAATCCATATTATTGATCCATAAAATTAATCATTATAAAATAAAAACGAATGTAAACAACTTTAGTTTATATTTTAATCTTCTTAATAAGCTTCCTGTACTGTACGGTACAGTATATAGAGCTTTAAAATTTCGTATAACTTATTTCGGCATTATCTTTAATATTCATAATTTATATCCAAATGTTAGACTAATTAGAGTTATATAAATTAAAAATTAGAATAATTACAGTGCATTATTACAATATAATTTCACAATTTATTAGTTATTAATCTTTTATTAATATATCAATAGATTGGAATTTATACCAAATGATAAGTTTATACCGTTTCCGACAATTTTCAAACTGAAATGCATAATTATCTTAAATAATATTTGTTTTATTTAATTAAAAGTGATTAAGTTAAATTTAATTAAAAAATTAAAAGTTAGATATTCACGAGTGAGTTAATGAAAGATCAAGAGCATTTTAGTAGAGAGCAAGTTCTATTATTTAATGTTTAAAATACTACTAATTAAATGTTTAAAAAGTATTTTTAAGTGAACCAAGGAAAAGATATGAAGTAGTGCAGTACAGTTAGACACTACAGTAGATAAAGTATACACTACAGTACAATATATATATTTTTTATACCTGTATATTTTTGAACAGTATTTTATTCTTATTGAAAAATTTTTAAAGTAAATCTGGATCAAAATAATTGTCAAAATGATTATAAAATTATGATGGATTGAAATGCAAATGTTAAATCAAAAGATTTTTTTATATAGGTTAGAGCCTTAAGGTCAGACTCGATTAGATAAATCGTAGAATCCAGCTTATTACTTTCATTATGACTCATAATCATTGTTAGTCAACGGCGGTTGGTCAATGGGGGTGGGGAGAGGTGGCTTAGCCAAGAAATTCTCTAAATTAGAAAGGGGGTTAAAAACGAATCTCTTATTTCGTCAAAATAACACTTAAAGGAATGTATTTTTTGAACTTAACAGGGAGGTACACCCCATCCTTTGGCATAATTCTTATTTTTGAGAAAATATTTTTCATGATTTTTAAAAATAAGGTATAATATTTCTCCAACTTTAATTTGAAGTAAATCTCAGATTCTCTAGAATTTCTACTGTTCTGTAATTCCTAATACATATTCTGTAAATAAATTTGTTTTATAAAGTGTTATAATGACTACAATTTGCATCAGTCGAGTGCTCCCACATTTATTCTTATTATCCTTAATGATTTATTTGAAATCAACTAATTATAGCCTTAGTAGATATTTTGTTAATGGAAAAAAGGTTAATGTTAGTCCATTTAATTCTATTGGTTATTCTAATAGATTAAAATTAATTTTGGAGATCAAGTTTCACATAAATCCATTCACTTTCATATAGTTCAAGAACATTATACTATTTAAAATTTTTATTGAAATCAAATAGTTTTATATATTAATCAAACAAAATCTGAAAATATGATTTAGAATTAAAAATACTGGTTATAATTTTTAAATTTTTGATTCCTTTATGCTTTTTATCTTATAACAAATACATTAAAGAGTAAAATTAAATGCTTAGGTCGGATGTGAAATATTTACATCTTATACAGACTGAAGATTAAATAAATGTATTCAACCAAAATATTTCACATCCGACACATTTAATTTACTCTGTACTAAATAGTTTGAAAATTTAGAATAACTTAATTATTAAAATTAAATTCAATGTGCTATTGTATAAAAAATTACTTTTCTTTGTTTTTTCTAAGATATTATGTGTAAAAACTATTTGGTCACCCATTTTGGTATAGAAGAGAATATATAGAATTGGACTTTAATTGATTATTTTAATTTTTATTCTATTAGTAAAACGTACATATTTTATAAAATTTAATTTTTAATATTAAAAAATATTAGAATTTAAATTCAATAAAAATCGACTCAAATGTTTAAGTTTCTGTTCAACTGATACCAAATTGACGGTTATTTTCTGAAGAATCTTAAAGTGCATATAAAGTATAAGGATTGAAAGGATTAGGTCAAAAGAGCGAAGACCAAAATAGCGAAAGTCAAAATAGCCAAAGTATAAATAAGTTAATCTAACTTAACCTGACCTAACCAAACTTATCCTAACCTAACAAAAACTAACTAAACCTAACCAAAATTAACTGAAACTACCTTAAACTAACCAAAACTATTGTTTTGCTATTGTGACCGCACACCTTAATTTATGATTCCCTATGTATAATTCTTAAATCATGAGGGACTATAACATTAATAGTTGGTTTGTTAATCATTTGGAAACAGTAGCTTTTAATATTATAAACATTTTTAAGAAAAATATATAAAATATCGTTAAACATCAATATAGAAAAACCAAACCATAGACTTAAAATACTCGCCAAAAAACAAAGACATTCTTGAACACGCATTTTAGGTGAATGTGATATAATCATATTTGGTATATTTGATGGTAGGAAAGTTAGATAATATGATTTAACTGTGCTCAAATCTCTTCTCTCCGCCCAAGATATTCTCTCTTCTTGAAAATAGAAATATTCTTTACGACATTCTATTTTATAACCACAAAAATCCTCACACTTTTTATTTAATTTTAAATGAAATATAGTAGCATTTTTTTCATTATATTGTATTTTTAAACTGCTATTTATATTATACACTAAATACTCTCCGGGATATTTCTGATATATATTTAAAAATTCATTAATCTTACACTTTGTCGTACAATCATATCTTGATTCATAACCTAATTGTTTATAATCTATGCACGAAGTTTTATATGGTTCAGGCATTAAATGTACTGTTGATTTCGAATAATGAATAGTACTTCTTGCATTATTACTTAGAGCTACGACAATACCACCATGGTCGAATGGATTTTTGATTGTCTGTTTTCGATCATGCATAAATAATATTATATACTGAATTTTAATAGATATTTCAAGACTCAAAAATGTGTCAGCAATACTTGTGCTCATATCATAATTCATTAAATATTTATCATCTGATTCTCCATTTAGTTGAGAAAATAATGTGAGACAATAAACAGATTGTTCAATAGAGTATTTATATTCCGATATTTTGTCACAAGATATATAAGTATCTGAAGAATTTACAGCTAATATACCTTTAACTGTACAGGTTAGTATTTGTTTTGGTGAATAATATAAACGAAATTGATCATATATTGACATGTTATTTAGATAATTTAAAATCACATATTGACTGCGCTCAGTTTCATTGAATTTATTTGTCAAAAATTCTTCTTTAATAAAATTTATTTTTGGTGCACAAATAGTAATAGCGGGCAATAAAATGTATGTGTCGTTTTCATATCCAACCTCTGTAATAGTTTCATATTTGAAATAATTATAACTTAAATCATAAATTTGTATAAAACATCCGATTAAACAAATTAATCTAAATAAATAATTTCTAATATTTTTCATTTTGTTTTTTCAGATACTGACTATTGTATATAATAAACTAGTTTATATTCTATATTCTACTTTATAACAAAACACTATAAGATCTTTTAACTATTGATTTATTTATATGGATATTTTACCTTATAAATGCATTTAATGAACAATGAGAATATATTTAGATGATTTAATATAATGCTTTTCACATTAATTTGTTAATGCTTTTCAAAAGTGTGTTAATACAAATAAAATATAAGTAAATATATTTTCTATATTGTTGTTGCATTAAATTAATTGACATTATAGCGAAAATATAAGAATAAATTTATTACAGATAGACCTTTCTAAAGTCACTAGTCTAAGTGTCACTAGAAAGAAAGACAAGTCTAAAGTCACCAATAAAAACTGACTCAATACTTAGGTTTAGGATTTAAAATTAGACTAAAGCCACACCTCTATACTGTCACATGTGACTTT
>JAUJYU010000726.1:0-11518 GCA_033995675.1 Nothrus silvestris
CTACAGACTAATCTCACTAAACATTAAGTACAGTATACCCCGATTTTGGCAACTCGTTTGGGCTGTAAAAATTAGTTGCCAAAATCGAGTTTTGCCATAATCCGAACTCACTATTTTACGCTATTAAAAAAGGCTATATTAAATAGAAATCTTATTTATTCTACATAATAACGATACATAAATAGATTTCAATCAAATAATAAAAAAAGGGGTAGAATAGGGATCCGACGAATAGAAAATAGCAGACGTTTTCAATGCTCTGGCGTAGAAAAATACCTTTCAAAAATTCAATAAAAAGCGAGGATTGCCTAAAAATTCAATTTTGCGCGATATTATCTTTCAAAAATGCAATAAAATAAGTTCTCCTAAGGCTCATCATGCATCTTCCCACCCCCTTAGCCAAAAAAGTACTGAATTTAGTAAAAAAATGACTACTTCTTGTATTTTTCTCTATTAATTTACAATTTTTTACTTTATATTTAGTTTTGTAGACATTTTTGCTTTAAACCAAAATAATTCCTACTTATATTTTATGAAAAACCTTATAAAACCTAAAGTTAAAAAACAAGTTTCAAAAAACAGTTTTACAGTTTATTGAATTATTTTTGCCAAAATCGGGTAATATTAATGGTATACGGGTTTTGAAAATCTATTGCTATAATCGAGTTTTTGCCAAACCAGGATTGCCATAATCCTGCCACTTTAACATTATACATGCCGCCCGCCCGCGGCCCGCCATAGAACCTGCCCGGGTTTTAGAAATGAGTTGCTATAATCTCATTTTGCTAAAATACTAGTTGTTGTACTGCATCAGTTTTCAAATCGCTTTGACTCCACTCCACCCCTAAATATCATTACGTATTATATGTTTAAATACCTTATCAATAGTTAAGTATTGAATAAATTATTGAATGAAATATGAAAATAACGTACAAAATATTGTATAACATAATAAATGTTGAGAATCGATGCGATGATTCATCTTTTGTTTAATGCACTCAAAAATGATGCTAAACATTAAATTATTCATTAATATTACTAATAATATTAATATTCAATAGTATTTATGTAATATTTTAATTAAATTGTATTTTAATTTTCAATTTGATTGCATTCCTATTGAAATGTAGCGAATAATTGATAATTAATTATTTGTTAATAAATGAACTAAAAGTATAATTTTGTGGAACTGTATTAATATTGAAGTCAAATATCCATAAGTTATTAATATTTTATATCAATAAATATAATTCCATTTATGGACAAATACTAAATAACTTAAATACTCAAAACCATTGTTTACCAAAATTGGTTTCATATCAACAAATATTTTGAAATTAATTATTTCAACATTTGTTCAAATAATGAATACTTTATTATTGATAAAAAGTGAGTAAATAATAACCAATATTCATATGAATCACAATATTTACTGTTTTATTATTGATATTCTATTGTATGATTTTATTTATTTGATTAAAGTTTTTGTTTCATATTTTGTTTTATAGCATGAATTGAATTGAATTGAATTGAATCTCATTTATCCATAAGTTCTAAATAGCCATCAATTGAAAACACTTTTAAATAGCCATCAATTGAAAACACTTTTATTTTGTTTGACGCAAACGTTCGTTTCATTTGACACAAAGTTTTTAAAAATTAGTTTTGATTTGAAGTTTGATTTGATATTAATATAAAGTCACAAAAAATTATTTAATTTAAATGATCGGCGAATCAATCGATGAACAAAATATTGTTTTGCGATCTATTCATCGAAATGAATGCATCGATGAGTCGATTGATTGGCAAAAGAGATGTATTGATTTGGAGTTATCTTTGCAGAGATTGGTCTCTCATTCCAATAAAGTGAGACTCCTTTTCATCGACAAAATATCAGATCTGGAGAACAGACTCTCAGACGCGCTCAGAAGAGCACAAGAGGCAGAACTCAACTATTGTTCAACTATGGAATCAATGAATGGCAGAACAAATACATGTAATTCTAATTGTGATAATAGAACCAAATCTATGATAAAGAACGACGGCGGAAGTGATGGCGGAAGAGATGGCGGAAGTGATGGCTCGCCTCCAGAGTTGCATCAATTGAAACATGCGATGGAAGAGAAGGAACGCGTTATCAATGATTTGGAACTCAAGATTGAAGAACAAAAAAAGTTAAGACTAAGGGATGCGAAACAAGTAGAAGAAAAGGCCGCAAAAATCAAAGAATGGGTCGCAACAAAACTCAAAGAATTAGAGGAACAAAACTATACTTTACGTGAAGAGAATCGCAAATGTACTCAAGAGTTGATTAAACTTAGAAAACATTTACACAATGCCAGTCCTGAGACCCGACGCAAAATCGAGTTCGTCTTAAATGAATATTACGATAACAAAGGCGAGAATCGGAATAGAGACCAGTCATCCAATAGTTTATATAATTATGAAAATGGTATTTAACTTTTCTTTATTATTATTCTTTATTTCTTTATTCAAATATAGTATAGTATAGTATAGTATTATAGTATAGTATTTCTATTGCTTATTAAAACAATTCTCTATTTAAACCACATTAAACTTCTCTTTGGCTTTTAGATAGATCTTTGGCATAGATAAGAGGTTTAAGAAATTATTTATTGATAAACACAAAATATTGATTCAAAAAATAACTTCATAACCTCTTATCTATCATATGTCTTAAATATGTCTTAAAAATATAGTGAAAAGTGTGTTAAATCTCTGTTTTAAATGAGTATATTTTCTATGAAAAGCTTCCACTATTTCAATGAAAGACGATTCCAATGAATTATTGACGACAAAAAATGTCAATTATTTGAAGTCAGAATGTGATACTTTGACATTTTCAAGCTCTTCAGATGACGAAGCATTCAATTTGAATCCATTAATACATAAACATTATAGTCGACAAACGCGTCAACAAAAACCAATTCCTCCGCCGCGAACACGAATTCCGATAGCGATTGGAACCAATTATTCTAACATTTGTGGATTATCTCCACATTCACTCACCGGTAATACTCGTCAAACGAATTGCAATTTATCTCTCTTTTCACGCGCCGGCAGTTTAGACAGAAAGTTGGCGGATATGAAAAGATTCAATTTTAGTGATCTTAAGAAAAAGAGAACAGGAATTGCAGCCAATGAAACACACGATTATTCAGATATTTATTCTCCTAGTCATGAATTGAGTCCTTTTATGATTAAAGCTGAAAGTGATTCAAGACCTCCAACACCTCCATTACATCGATGTCCGTCATGGGAGTCACGCATTTACCAAATCGCCAGCACTGGCATCAGGAGTGCGACCTCAACGCCCACGCATTCCATGCGAATGACCGCAAAGAATCGCAACACTTTTCAACAAAAGTCTTCAACAGTTCTCAATGAATATAATGTACCCGTATTTGCAACAGTCAAAGGACGCGCTTCTAGAATAAGATCCATTCCATTCACAGATGATTCCACTGATTCTTCTGATAATGAAATGGACGCTCGAATAACGGGAATCACAATAACGACGGGCACCACTTCTTCCAGTGGTCACGAAAGTGATATGTTCTCGACACCCGTTCGCAGTTTCAGAAGAGAACTTTCAGCTGAGTCTCATTTGTCGGAAGACTACGCACTTCCACCCGACGCAGTCATGTCTGCCTCAATGGACGCCATCGACATCAATGAGTCTTCTCATCCATTAATGACTCCCAAAAGATTTTCATCACTTCAAAGGCCAAATCAAATGAGAGATCGAATTGAAAGCGATATTTTAGAGAAAAGCGGATATTTGACTAAATTGGGCGGAAGGCTGAAGACATGGCGCAGGCGCTGGTTTGTGCTCAAGGATGGGGTTCTTTCTTATTATAAATGTCAGAGCGATGTCAACAAAAGTAAGCCAAGGGGTCAAATCAGTCTCGACAAGTCATGTCGTGTATCGACAGCCGGAGATTCGGGAACTTTTCAAATAATAACCGCAAACAACAAAAAGACTTACTACTTAACCGCAGACTCTGTAATCACATTAGAAGAATGGATTCGAATCTTGAACAGTGTATTGAAACGCAACACCGTATTCCATATTCGTGATCACCAAAAGCCTACAATCGAAGGCTATGTCGTCAAAGTAAGACACGGACATTCCAAGAAGTGCTGGTGTGCTCTATATGGCAGATGTCTCGTATACTTCAAATCGCCAAACGAACCACCAATTAATCAAATAGATCTCAAAGGAGCAAAAGTGGAAGAAGTGGAAAATGCTTCTGATAGTGATAACGACGACAACACCACTCTTTCTCTGATTGCAACCAATAGAACTCGACCTGAATCTGAATACACTATCGCTATATTTCCCAAACAATCTGCAGAACCTATTTATCTACTGTTGTCTTCCAAACAAGAATTAAATGCATGGCTCTATCACTTGACTGTAGCGCTGTCGGGAGAGCATTGGGTCGGAACTCCATTCGAACATTTGATATCACGTTTAATGCAAGCGCAGAATGAATGCTCTGACACTTTAGACGGACATTCTTTGTGGAAAAATCCATTACTTTTATATTCAAAGGATAACATTTGTGAACCATTGACTACATTACCGAATGAGTATTTGAAGAGTGAAGCCATTAAACTCTTCAAATCAATACAACTGTTCACCTCAGTATCACTGGACTCGTCGGGCATTGACTATCACGTATCTCTTGTTCAGAATTCGCTTCAATTATGTCTAACAAATCCTGAACTTCAAAATGAACTCTTTTTACAATTAGTTAAACAAACCTCACCTCATCATCAGCACAAACTATGTGGCAGTTCAGGTGTCCATCAATTTCTGTTATGCGCCACTCAAACCATCTTCACGTGTGACACTTCGGGCACTTCAAGCGAGAAGACATCTCCCACTTCTGTCAATGAGAATGTTTCTTCAGTCAATACAATGACCTCATGTGACAAATCAAATCCGTCTAACTTTGTTTTCATCCAAGCCTTTCAATTTCTATCGCTTGCGATATCACTGTTTTTACCTCGAAGTAGAACTTTGTGGCTTTTGAGACAGCATTTGCGCAGATCTAGTGATACCAAAACAGATATAGGAAAGTATGCGATCTATTGTCAAAGAGCTCTCGAAAAAACACTCAGAAACGGTCCACGACTTTATCGACCATCTCGTATGGAAGTCTTATCTATCCTTTTGCGTAATCCCTATCATCACTCACTTCCACATTCAATACCTGTTAATTTCGTGAATGGAAGCTATATTGTGGTCGGATTTGACGGCTCGTCCACTATTCAAGAGTTTAATCAAATGCTTAATACAGAAACCGGTATTCGTGACAACAGTCAGTCTGGGTTTGCGCTATTCAGCGACGACCCCATTGAGAAAGATGTGGAACATCTCTTAGATTCGAACTCCAAGTTAGCGGACATTATATCTCAATGGGAAGTCGCTCTCAGGGAAAACCATTTCGGAAAGTTTGAAAACACGAGAGTTATTAAACTTATTTATAAGCGTAGACTTTGCTTAAGAAGTTTTATAAAATCAGAAACAGATAAAGAAAGAATTCTATCAGTTTATGAAATCAATAATGAGGTAATTGCCGGCCGTTTTCCTGTAACTCAAGATTTGGCTTTAGAATTATCAGCATTGATGTCACAAATCGAATTCGGAGACTTCGTTACCATTAATAGACCGCAAATAATTCTACAACAAGTTGTCGAACGATTCTTTCCGCAACACTTTAAAGAAGGAATTTTCATCAAATCGTTAATTGAATTAATTCGCGATAAATGGATGGAATTGAGAGGCAGATCAACACTAGAGTGCGTCCGAATATACCTAAACTGTTCGCGAAAATGGACTTTTTGTGGCGCAAAACTATTTGAAGCGAAATTATCAAAATCTCTGAGAGTAGTTGACTCTTCAAATCCTTCTTATGGAATAATTCCGAGCCATACAAAGCTCTGGATTGCAATCTGTGATGATTCAGTCGCGCTCTTGGACTTGGATTCGTTTCATGTGATTATGAGGTATTCGTATAAACATTTAATGACTTTTGGTGGCTGTAAAGCAGACTTCATGCTTGTCTTCACCAATAAAAGTGGTTCTATTGAAGGCGATTCTGGTTCAGGAACGGGTTCGGGTAGTTCTCGAGCCGATGACCTGAGATCTGAACGTTTGCTATTTATGATGAATAAGTCAAAGATCGTTGAAATCACTTTATTAATTGCTGATTATATTAATATTGATTCTGCACTCAATGCTGTTTCGACTATTGACAAAACCAATGAAACGCATGACTACACACTCGATAAATATTCCACAATCAGTGGAGGCTTTTCTAGAGGTCCTTCTCTTAAGATAATATCAAGTGAATCACATACTAAGTTATAAAATTTATACCAATTAATTACTAATAATGCATTTTTAATTTTTTAAATATCATAAATCTGTATAACAAATATTATAACAAATATTAGTGTTTTTGCATAGTTTATAATATAATTCTTACATTATATACACTTTTCAATTAACGAATTTAATGTAAAGCATAATAACCTTAATTAACATAATTATTAATATTCAACACAAGGCTTCAATCAATCGAAACAAAGTTTGCCTAAAAGTTTACAATTTAAATATATTAAGGGCTCGTTCCTTAGTACGTACGCAGCTGAGGGGGAGCGAGGGGTCTATCAAAAGCGTACGGACACTAGAAAATGAGCAGAAAATAGGTGTCAAAATGCGTACAAGGGAGAGGGAGGGGTCTAAAACCTCGGATTTGATGCGTACGTACTAAGTGAACGAGCCCTAAGTGTTTAATTTTGCCAAAAATGAATTGTGAAAAGAAATTATTATATGTTATAATTAACTTATAAAATGAATTATGAAAGAGAACCGCCAAAACAAACTTATCATAATTTTATCAATATATCATTAACTTATGTAATAAAATGTGTTTTGATATTATCTCAAAATTATTATTCAATATCCACTCGTAAGAAGTTTTAACAACTTTTTCTCTAGTCTTTAACCTAATAAGTGATTTAAGTTCTTTTCATTTAAGTTAATTAACAAATCTTCCAAAGTTTGATGAGTGCTATCGAAAGTTGATTCAAAGCATTCGTTTAACCACTTTATTATTGTATTCCTATTTCAGTTAATCATATATTTCATTAGATAAAGTGTTAGAACAATTATTTTCATTAATACCAATTAATTGAATTACAACTTTTTATATGCATATAAGTTATCAAATAATAACTCACTGAACATAGAGTACACTTAAATTTTCTCACGTTTTTTAATTTCAATTTATAGAATAATTTTTTAAAAAATTGTTACAAATTTTCATTTTGATCTGGTTTTGATACTATGTTTTTTTATAAATTATAATTAAGAAATAAATTTACAAAATTATAATTCTTTACACATAATTTTGTCTTATAATAAATGCTTAAAAATTGTTAATTGCATATTATGTGTACTTTCACACGAATAAAGAGATCATTCATGGAAGAGAACAATATAAAGATCATTACAAAGGAGGTAAAAAGTATTAAACCAAACTATAATACGCACTTTTGAAAGAAGACAAATATTTGTCCAGTTTTGCAATAACAAAATGTTGGCAAAGCTCAAAGCATAGTTTGGCCCACATTTTTCCCAAAGTAATCAAAATATATTACAAATAAAGCTTAACATGTCTTCAACACTCAGCAATGCTATTAAATGATTTTAAATCTAATATATACCACATCACGGAAATGAAATTTTTAAAATCGATAGATGGATAGATGGATAGATGGATAGATGCAACCCATACAAAAAAAGAGGAAAAATGCGCTTCACTGTCATTTTCATAAGTAATTCATTTTTTATGAAAAGAAAACTTTAATAAGCGATTATAATTTTATTATTAAGCTTTCTTTGTAAGTATAACAGCAAATTTTAAACAATTTGATTTTTATTTAAAGTTTTAGTTGATTGAACTGTCAATTTTGTTTAATGATTAAAATAGTACTTTTAATGTCTATCAATTTATATAATTTTAAAATTATAATCAGAGAGCGGAAAATAAGTTTTTTTTCTTAACAGATGCTTTCCTAATGGGACATCTATGATAAAATACTGTTTATCGTATGTCATAGATGTCCCATTAGGAAAGCATCAACTTAAGAAAAAAAACCTATTATTCGCTCTCTGATTATAATTAATACAAAAATTGAGTCATATTAAACTTTTAATGTTCACAATTATCAAATTAAAAGTAAATAAACTGACGCTCGGTAAACGCTCGCGCTCGAGCGTGGGTACAAAACCAAGCGTCGAGCGTTTCAATTTTGCGCGAGCGTTCACATCACTGAAAACTTTTAGTTATGTCGATTGTATTGTTTATATGGAAAAAATGATTTTATGTAATTTTATGTATTTCTCAAAATGTCAATTTATGACAATAATAATTAGTAATTGCATTATAAGTATTATAATTATTAATTACTCAAAATTAAAGATCAATTATTTTCACTTTCAGTAAAAGTTTATCTTAACTTATTTTAAACTATAAGTGGGTTTGACTCAGGTTTGACTGTATGTTAATCTTGGAAAACATGTTACTTTTTGCTTTTCTGTGAGCTAAGTTAACTTATAGAAAGTAATTCATTAAGCTATAACTAGAGCTCTCCTTTAATTGGTTTAACCAATTTAAACCACTATCAATATATTGAAAAACTGTAAAAATTGTTTAAACACTAAAAACTAGTGTTGTTCTCGTTCCTGGAACGGGAACGGGAACGGAACGGAAATTAAAATAGCTCGAAAGAACGGAATAGGAACCAAAATTTTTTAATTTTTTAAGGAACTGAATAGGAACTAAAATTAAGTATAAAACAAAGTTCCGCATAAAGTAAATCAAACTGTAATAAAACACAATAGTTTCAAATAATAATATCTTAAATTATCATTTAGTGATCTTAATTAATACAGAATCAAAAAATTTATATTAAAAATAGTGTCAGACTATAATTTTGAAATGATAGATAATATAACAAAATATATAAGGTAAAAGTTGTTTAAAATTTCAAATATTTTAATTTGATACCATATTCATTTAAATCAGTTGAGCTTTGGAAGAGTTATTAACAAAAATCTTTTCTGAATTTAATGAAATTTTATCCCATATTACGATGTATTTATGTCTATAACTTCTGAAATTTTTATCCAAATTACTTAATTCATTCAAAAAATACAGTACAGTAAATATTTTTTTTCTTATTTTGGACAAACTCTATTTAACATTGAGATATTCTAAGTTTATTTTAGAATCCTGCCATCGAATTTTAGCATTATGTGATCAGCAGCTCGCCGTCTAAGAGCGCCCCCAGTAGAAATTACGGCATAAAATAACAATATTCCATAAACAAAGCGTACAGTGAATACATATTGAGCCAACAGGGTCGCGATGTGCACTCGGAATTTTCAGCACAAATTAACTGCTGATCAAATAATGGGTATATTTTAACCTTTCAATGAAATTTGATATATCAGAAAATAGTGTTATACTTTGGGCATTGGTTGGTAATATTTTTTAAAATTTCTTCTTATTAATGAATTAATGAAAATTATTTACAAATCAATCAAAAACTAATTCTTCAGTTACTAAGACTTTACTAAGCTATGTATATATAAAAATATCATTTTAATCGAATTTAATTCAACTTTGCCTTTATATGTATTTAAATTTAAACATTTTCAATGATATTTTTAAGAAAAAGGATTAAAAAGATTTATTTTTTTATAACAGATAATGTTCGGTACCCGACGGGGATTGAATATTCTGCTTCGCTGTACTCGAGCGAAGTGTAAACCAGTGCACCACAGAGACAGAGCATCAGTGACGTATCCAGCTATGCGGCCAAGTAGGCCATGGCCTTAGGGATCCCACCTCAATGAATCAAATAGAGAGGACAAAATAGATTATTAAGGAGGACAAAAGAGGACAAAATTTAATTTATCAATTTTATTAAATTTTAAGCTTGTATTATTGTCCAACAAGTTATTCAATAAAATGAATGATATAAATAAATGAGGGAATAAATAAAAATTTTAATCAAAAATGCTCCCGAAATTTGTTTATATCGTGTTAACAATTAATTTCTATGTAAATTGTATAAAATAAATTGTAACTTTTATTGTGTTTGAGTTTAAGGCCATGGTAATATAAGTTAAATGTTCTTATGCTGTTGATATTGAATGTGCTAGTTATTCATAAGAATTTGAAGCCCTAACAATAATTTAATTTTATAATAATTTCGACATAGATCTTATTGATTTTGCTGAGAAAAGAGAATATAATTACATATCAAAATTAATTATAATATGATTAACTCATTATATGATAAAAACCAAATATTTCAACAAAAGTATTTTATATCATTTTGGTTATTTCTCTAAAGGAGTACATCCTATAATCCTACTCATACCCTTTAGAGGACAGAGGACAGAAATTATTTAAGAAGAAATGTCCTCCTAAAAAGAGGACGGGTGGGAACCCTATATGGCCTCCACAGAGATATTTGGTTGATTAGGTGTAGGTCTGTTGACTCTAAATGTCAGTAAAAGATTCTATCCAATTAGTATGCGCATTAGTGTTAGTATAGTTTGGCCTTCCCACACCTAAAATCCTGGGTAGGGAGCTGCAGAGCATCTTTGGTTTAATTTTTGTATGAGTTATTAATTTAGAAATAAATAAAGAGCGGGATGTTGAAATGCGTGAATCATTTTCTTATAATATTTCAACAAAGTTAAACAATTACTATAATTTAATATTTATATTTACCTTAAGTTTAACTCTTCTAATTATGTTAAGTTTACGAATATATTTGTTAAATATGTTAATAAATTTACTGATTATAATAAATTTTATAATATATGAAATAATTATTTTAAAGTCATTGATACCAATGCCATACCATAAACCCATAAGTCCTCCAAAATTAACAAAATATTGTAAAAGTTTGAGTTTAGGATAATATTTGTATTCAAAATAATAAGATAAATGAGACAATCGATTGGGTTTCAATTTTGAAGAATATTTAATGACCAGATTTTGAGAAATAGGTGGATAAATTACTTCGTAACAGGATTTGCGGCAAATTTTCATCCAATTTCTTAACGTTTTCAAATTTATTTCATTTGAATTATATTCACATATTTTATATTCAAATTCACTATAATTATAGTTTTGTATAACATATGTTAACATTCCATCACTTTTTGGTAAACAATTATTTTTTGATATTTGGTTCATAACTAATTGGTTAATACACTGTCCCTGAGATCTTATCGATTGGTTATAATATTGACAATCAGTTTCATAAGGAGAGGACAATCGCTTGAATACAAATCGATTATATAAAACATATACTCTTTTATTGTCAAAAGAGAAATATTTGCTCATTGGATAAGTTGGTAATTGGTTTGAATCGTGTAAATAAATTGTATAATTTC
>JAUJYU010000727.1:0-11516 GCA_033995675.1 Nothrus silvestris
CTTTTTTCAAGCATTTTCTTTAAAATTAGAATAAAATTATATCCAAATTCCAAAAACAGATCACGGCGATCCATTGTAAGCTGAAAATACTGAGCAAAATTTTTACTTATAATGCCTTATATTGACTGATTGTACACATATTAATATCCATATCAATAAAATCATAGTTTGGTTCTTATCAATCGATAGAAATAATCTTTAACTTTGACTGATATTAATATGTGTACAATCAGTCAATATAAGGCATTATAAGTAAAAATCTAGTGTCCTATTTGAACTTGGCAAGAGTGTACATAATATTTGTACAGTACGTGCAATGCATTTGAATGTTGAATTGATTCATACATGTTTAGGGACTGCATACAGGTTATGTTTTGACAGGAAAGAAACTGAAACCAATATGTGACATGGGTCATTGGTAACTTAACATTGTTAAATTGTTAACATTGTTAAATATACTGCATGAACGTCGATCACTGCTCAAACTTCCTTACATTGATGAGGAAATCATAAATAAATGTAATTTTACATTATTTATACCCATATATTATACGAATTATTAATAAAACTTCACTTACGATCGATTCACGTGTTTTAATAATCTAATCGACAAACAATTCTTGAAAGAAAAGTAAACTTCTTTTAATTATTTTAAAGGAAGTGAAGAATAAATTTATTTCAAAGTTGTAAATTTTTTTCAAAGTTGAACCGTTTTTTCAGTCTTTTCAGTCCTTTAGGAATTAGCAGTTATTATACAAATTGCAAACAATATTAATATTTGAATCGCATTTATTGTTTAAAATCCCATAAATGGAAACTAAAAATCCAAAAGTTGTAATACTATTAAGTGGTAAAAGAAAAAGTGGTAAAGATTTTGTGTCAGACATATTATTGAAGACATTTACAAATATAGTGGCTTTTCGTATTGCGGGTCCTATTAAGAGGCAGTTCGCGTTAGACCACAATCTCGACTTTGAGGCACTTTTAGACTCGACTCAGTATAAAGAAAAGTATAGACAAAGTATGGTTTCATGGAGTGAACAAATACGAGCTAAAGATCCAAACTTTTTCCTTCGATTATCTATTGAAGAATCAAATGCAAGAACTAAACCTATTTGGATGTTAACCGACGCCCGAAGGCTTTGTGATATCCTTTATTTTAAAAGCGATTCATTTAGTTCTTCAAAAATAATTACTCTAAGAATTTGTGCCGAAACTCAAACTCGAATAAACCGCGGATGGACTTTCACCGAAGGTATTGATGATAAGGAGACTGAATGTGGTCTCGATTCATACCAAGATTGGGATCTGATTATACACAACGATGGCTCACAACAAGAATTGATGTCTCAATTGCAGCCAATTTTTCAACTCATCCATCAGTTCTCTAATGAATAACACATTTCATGGTTTAATCTATTTTTAAATATGTTTTGAGTTTACATTTTATATTCAATGAATAATTTGTTATAAAAAGATATTTTTATACAAAAGAATTGATATTTTTCAGTAAATTTCAGTTCAGTTAATTAATATCAGATTCATAAATACATATTTTATATGTCAATTGTATGCATAAATTCAATGAAACCAATTTTTATTATTTGTATTGTATTGTTATTTATTTTACTGTAAGTTCGGCTGAAGAATAGCCAAAAGTTTGTTTGTTTTGGAACAGATGTAATGATAATAATTAGTTTTGATGTATTTAATGTATAACTAGTGCGACCGTGAGATGTATTGTTCGACAAATAATAATAATGATTATCATAATGTGAAACCATTCTTCAATCCTTTAGTAAATTTGGAATCTGTTGGAATTGACACCAAAGCTATTGTCAATTTTGTAAGTTTACAACAGGTTTACAATAACAGCCATTATATGATAGATATAATTAATGTGCAAACATGATATGCAATACATCTATAAAAAGACATTTGTTAGAATTGATTTATCATAAAGTCAGAAAAGGCTCACAAATAAATGTTAAAGTGATAACATTTTGATCTAAATGAAATGCTTTTAAGATTAGTATCATTTTTGGTAATTATATCACATTTCAATGTCAATTGTCGAACATATTTAGTGCGAACTTCGAGACAATTACAGGACTCTTTAAGAGTTGCGAATCCGGGCGACACAATTCAGTTGAGGGATGGCTACTATTCTGGAAACTTTGTTGCAAACAGATTTGGTCGATCTAATGCTCCCATAAGAATAATTGGCTCTCCGAGAGCTATAATTGCCAACAATAGAGGCACTGGATTTTATTTAACAGGTCGTTATTGGTGGCTCAGGTGCGCACATTTCAGCCCTAATTATCATCGATAAGAATTTTAATGATCTATTTTTGTTATCAGAGGTTTCACTGTCAGGAATTCAAGAAAAGGTATTATTTTGCAAAACGCAAGAAATAATTTGCTCGAAAGGTTGGTTATAAGAGATACTGACGAAGAGGGAATTATTATGCGACAGGACAGCACTGATAACATTATAAGGAATTGTTTCGTTACACGGACTGGACTTCGAGAACCAACCTATGGGTACGGAATCGCCGTTGGAAACGATGACAGAAGCAGTTATAGGGGTTATATCGACAGAAGTGATCGCAATTCTATTCTAAACAATCGATTTCAAACGGGATCAACAGCTGAAGCAATACATGTTTATGAGGGGACGTGTTGTGGAACTATTAGAGACAACTTTTTCGATGGAAGAGCAATAATAAATCAAAATAACTTCAATAACAATAATAACAATAATGCTAATGATAACCGATATTATAATAGATGTTGGGTTGTTGTCAATGGCAATGGATATCGCATTGAAAGAAATGGTGGCAGAAATTCAGCATTAGATGGTTTTCAGGTAAATATTATTGTTGAACACCAAAAATACAAAAAATTGAACTAATATTTGACACATTCTTTACAAAATAAGGTACGAATGTCGCAAAGTTTCGACAGTTCGGGTTATTCTTATGATTACGACAGACCACAAACCAACTCAAATGCGCGACAGAATGTTCAACGAGTTGAAGGATCAGCTTTTCAAACGACTAACAATGATATTGGAAATAGTAATGGTATAGTTTCAAAGCTTAATGCGAATGATTATGATTCATACGACGATTCGAATGATATTGAGATTCAGGGCTGTAATAATGCTTTCAGAGGAAACAGATGTGAACTCAACACAAACGGCTATTGCATTAGAGTAATAAATGCCAATCGATGTCGTGTTCTTGTATATTCTGATAATACGGTTGTGGGCAATACGGCTCTGACCAATGTTGTGCTTACGAATCTGTAATTATTATAGTATTATTCAATTCTATGTCGAGCTCTAGGTTTGAGTTCTTATAATTGGAGGTTCGATAAGAATGATTAACATTTACAAGACTTCAATGACTCCTTTTTTGTAATTTAATGCTAATTATAAATGAAATAATAATAATAATAAACTATTTTTTAATACTAAGAAATAAATATTGCACTAAAATGGTTGTGAAAAACTACTTTAATTAAGTTTAATAGAAACAGTTTAAACATTTAGATTTTATTGAACATCAATTAAGTTTTTCTAAATATAAATTAAATATATTTAGAGATGAACTGAACTGCATATAAATAATTTATACTTTAATAGATTTTGATATAAATTTTAAGGTATAAAATACCAGTTTTTGTCCATTAATTTGTTCTAAATATAAATAATAGAAATTTAGTGTAAAAAGTTTTGATAGAGAGTCTGATCACAATATTCTGGAATTTTATATCATAAATGATAAAATTTATATTAAAACTATTGAATAACTTTATAACAGAGAGAACTGGCAACCGCTGCAGTGACAGCGCCTCCAACAATACCCCATTTAAGCCAAGACTGTTTACTTGTATTGATAGCAGAAATACCTTTTTTGGTTTCACTATTTTTGTCCAACTCTAGCATTCGTTTGTATAGATCTCGTTCAGTGAGCAGTTCTTTCTTTCGTTTTCCAATCAATTTCGACAACTCCTGAGCTATAGTTTTAGACTCGGGTTCAAAGGTTAGAGCCTTTCTGTACAATTCGATGGACTCATCCAACTCTCCTTTTGACGCAAGGATTTTTCCTTTTCTGAACAAAGCCTTAACATTGTTTGGTTTAAGCAATAAAACAGAATCCACTGATTTTAAGGCGCCATCAAATGCTTCGATTTTGAGTTGAGCGGCGGCTAAGTTGTTAAAAGTAGTGGTTCTCAGCTCTAGCAGTTCGTCAACTCTTTCATTTGAGTCAGCAATCGAAGTGTCCGATGCCTTGCCTTTCATTTGTTCATCAAAATGCAGTTTCAAACCATTGTCAGCACTCACTTCGTCTTCTCGAGCGTCCAAAAAGTTGAGCGCACTTTTGTAGCACTGAATAGCAGTCGAATAATCTTCTCTTCCGTACCAAAAATTTCCTCTTTCTTTCTTACGATTGCCTGAAATATATGTAAATCATTACAAACATTGCAATTACTATTAGTATTGAATACCAATTCTGATTCTGTCATCAATTGGCAAAACGACATCCTCTTCAGTCCATTCGACTGATAGTAAATGGAGTTCGCAATCGAGTGTTGCGTTTGGAGGTATTTCTGGCGCTTTTCCTAACTTTCCGAAAGCAAAACGCGATTTAATGAGAATACGAGACACTTCTTTTTGGTCCATCAGTGGAATCACTAAATCAATGCCTTGAATCACATCACTTTCACCCAACACAATGTCCAAACTTTCGTAAGACTCCGAATCCACCACTTCTTGCGTGTCATATAATTTGGTCAACAATTTTATGACAACAATACATCCGCGTTCGGGACGCGGTTTCCCGACTTCACCCGATTTGAGGACAAACTTTTTGAGGTCGCCGTTGTCTAACACGTCGAGCCATCCCTCGCTGTCGGTCTCTTTGTCTTCTTTCTTGTCTTCGATCCTAATTGTCTTCTTTTGGTGAGAATTGTCTTTAGAATTGTCTTTAGAATGAGTTATGAAGTCTTCCAAAGGCGGCAAATCTGATACGTCATCGTTATCGTCATCGGAATGGCTTTCATCTGATTTATTGTCAACATTTTCATCAATTACTTTGTTTTCACTCATTTTTATCATAAAAAATGCAAAAAATGCAAAAAATGTTAACAATTTATAAATGAATATTAGAAATAAGGAAAAAGTGATCTAATTATTAGTATTTTCTATAAAACTAAATACTAGTCTATCATAAAATGATGACAGCTTTATATGATATTTGCATAAAAGCTATTCGTCTAACTTATAAAATATACTTATTTGTAAACAAATAATATAAGTAAAGGAAAGGTCGCCCTCTTGTATGCGTTCGTGACGTCACCTAAAAGTTTTGCTTAAGTTTTTAAAAGTGTCACAAAAGTTAATTATATGTAAGTTATAGTGATGTCAATAAGTCGCCTTAGCTCGATTTTTAATATTTCTGAGCTTGCAAACTCGAGCTTCAAGCTCAGTAAAAAATTTTAAGCTCAGCTCAAGCTTAAGCTCAAAAATTAGTCATCGAGCTTCAAGCTCAAGCTCAATTGAAGCTAGTCTTGTATTAGTTCCATGTTTTCTAATTCCTTTCCATTCCTATTCCGTTCTTTCGAGCTATTTTACATGCCATTCCGTTCCCATTTCGTTTCCGTTCCAGGAACAGAAACAACACCATATACATACATATAAAGTTTGACTGCAATTATTTGATAGGCTTTGCATTCAATACATTTCAACTATTTAATAGTTTGTGTAATAGACTAAAAGAAAACCCACAAAAATTGCCAGATATTAGCAGTAGTGTTGGTTTCGTTCAATGCTTTCTAATTCCGTTCCGTTCCTATTCCGTTCTTTCGAGCTATTTTACATACCGTTCCGTTCCCGTTCCAGGAACAAATACAACACTAGTTGAAGCTTGATAGAAGCTTTTATTTATATCAAGATTGTAACTTAATGTAAATTTTTTGCCATAATCTTGACTATATATAATGGCTTTATAAATTAGATACATAACTTAATATAGGAGTCTATGATAGATAAGTTAAGTCAGTTATACATTTCGCAAATTAGTGAAATATTAACTAATAGTTTAGTCTTAATATAAATGTAATACATTATTTCGTATTGAAAATTGATTATATTAAGTATTCGAAAGTTATATTTAATATAAATAAGTTATTTTTTAAGAAAAAGTTTTCATTATTTTTAAATGTTTTGAAAACAGCTTATTATCTGTATATTATCGTATAAAAACTTATCATTATTAAATACATTAATTAATTATATATATTTATTAACTAAATTAGTTATTTGAGTTAATTAGAACAATATTACATAACTTACTTAATAGAAATTAGAAATAAAATTGCTTCCGAATAATTCAACAAAATGTCTTCAACTGAGGACGTGTTTAACAATACAAAATTTTTTTATAAGACAAAAGAAAGTCCTCACAGCCCACCACTGCTCCTGCGGTAGTATCGTTATCCCAAACGGTCCTTAATTTTGGTAAAGATCCGAATTACAGAGACTAAGCCCAGGCTTCAGTTGGCAGTACTGATCGGGTGGTTTTTAAGCTTGGTTTTCCTTCCAGGAGTTTCTTTGTATCGGACATTGCGTCGGAGTCCGGGGTTTTAAGCCGATCCAGGGCTAGGCAATTTGGGCCAGGGCTGGGCCAGTTTGTTTAGGCAAAGTCAATGAGTTATTCCTTCTCGCGTAACAGTGGTTACAATAGAGAAATCTTTCTTTTTCTTATACCGGTAAATAAAATAATTGTTAAATGTTATTTTGTTATAGTTTTTCAATTTTCAAATAAATAATTTGTAATTATATAAATATGAATTATATATCTGTAAGTTATATATTAAATATTTCTTAATTTTTTTGGTTACAGTTCTTAAAGTTTATTTTATATACACTTTTCTCTTATTTCCTAATAATTTAAGATATTCTAAGATAGTCTTACATAGACATAAACTTTTTTCTATAACGTTTCTAAAATATATTTCATTTTTAAGGGCGAATGAAGTTTATGCAATTTTCGCCCTTAAAAATGAAATATATTTTAGAAACGTTATAGAAAATTGCATAAACTTGATTAATTTGAAAAGATTTACAAGTTTATAACATTGCCTAACATAACCTTTTATTTGACATTTTCTAATTTTCATGAACAAAATTTTGGTCCTAACTCTGTCAAAATATAAAGCTCTGACTGCATTAGTGGTATAATATTTTGATCTGCTCACCAATTATAAATTCAAGTTTTCAAATTAGTTGAGAATTGATTTACAATTATTGTAATCTATAAAAGATTATCTATAAAAATAGCTAAACCTTGGTTTCAGTATTATAAAAAAATAAAGCGCTTTATTTGCTCAATTATTTCAATTTTAACCATTTAATTCATCTCAAATGTTATAACCGTAAGTGTTTGCTCTTAAGAGCGATTAATCACAGATTTAATGCTTCATTTTATTTATAATAATTACAATTATTTAAATTTAAATTTTAAAAAATCATTTAAGAATGACATGAATCCTATGCCAGGCATTATTGACAACACCTCTTAAATTCCAAATATGTTCAACACTTTCTGGCTGTGAATTATATGAAGAATCAGTTGCGCGACAAATCAATTCAATTTTTTGACCACTTTTCCATTCATCTAATTTAGGAATATTTGCCTATAAATAGATTAAAAGTTTCCACATTTTAATTGCTAACAAAATTTTTTAATTTCATCAAATTTTAAGAACAACACATTTTTTAGAGCCTATGAAAAGCAAAATAATATATTGTAATGATTTGTTTGAAATCTAATGTGACAATACCTGCCATAAAGACCATGAATAGGTTCTATTAAGAGGAGTGTCTTCTTGTTGCAGATCAGCAGTTATCCAATGCTTTCCTGAATCACTAGAAATGTCAACTCTTATAACTTTTCGTCCGCCTCCACTCCATGCATAACCTCTTAATTGAATTGATTTATTTTTATCAACAGTTTGTCCGTCAATCGGATCACAAATGGCTGACTGAACGGGAAGTTCTTGAATAGAAGGCGCGCTCTCGAAGTCAACGTTATTCCAATCGATATTAGGAGAAAAACTTTTGTAATCTTTTCTTTGCCAATGACTATGACTTTCTTCATCACTTATGACAATGCGTGACAACCACTTGACATTACGCGCGCCAACAATGCCGGGAGCTATTAATCTGAGAGGAAAGCCATGGTCTAAAGGAATATCTTCTCCATTCATTTGATAAGCAATTAAGAAGTCGGAGTTGGGGTTTAGAGCCTTAACAATAATTAATATTTAGTAAAATAAATACTTTTAATATACATTAATATTAGTTAACCTTAAAAGCCTCACAACTGGCGCCGTAAGGCATAGACGAAACATCAAAATCTAATCCTTCGAATTGAATATGTTTTATATTTTTATCATTAAAATCTAATCCGCAATATTTGAGTACATCTACTAATCGCGCGCCACTCCATTCGGCATTACTAATGGCTGCTGAACCCCAAGTCAGTCCTTTAACTTCTTTAATCTAATTTTTCATAATATTCAATTCGATTATAAGTTAAGTCAGAGTTAAGCCGTTTATGAATAGATATATATATAAATACTTTATTCATTTCTGATCTTCTATTTCCAGCGCATTGTATGGTTGCTGTTATGGTATGTTTTGGAAACTTTGTCTTAATTTCTTCGAGAGTTAATGTTTTTGGAGATTTTAAGCCAAAGCCTTCGACTTCAAGAGTATAAGAGTTGACATCAATTTGAGGCACTGGTAAGTGATTCCGAATGAAAAATAAGTCACTGATAACAAATTGCAAACATTATTTGTATACTCTTTGAAATAAGTTAAGTAAAACACTATTCAATGATAAGTTTAAATAATATAAACTATTAAAATATATATAAATTAAATAATTATTTAAAATACAATACTTCGGTGTCAGAAAACTTTCGACCAAAACCTGAGGCGGAGGTTCGGCGTTGAATGGCTTTACAGATCGCGAATTGAGCGCCGGATGTCTTTGTGGTTGATTGGCTTCGTAGGGGTCTTCACTCGCATGTGTTCTGAGTCTGTCCTCCACTACAAGGTTTCCGATTCTATACTTTTCTAATAAAGTCAACACTCGATGACTGTTATGGACGGCAAACAACTGCCAGAAGGGCTCGAGAGCTCCTCCCGAAGCCATCAGTATTTTGTCTCCTCCAGGATGTTGTCCTATAAAGTCTGTGATATCATAGACACCACTTCTGAACGAACACCAAATCCTTCCCGACCTGTGTTTAGAAACTTCTTCTGCCGTATAATTGTTGAGACCTTTTATTTCTCGACCGAATTCTTCTAAATTGTGTTTATTATCCTTTTCTTCGGCAACGATTAGGCCTTTATTTGTGTTTAACATAAAGATAGCGATCGATCCCATTGTCGCCAAAACACAACTTTTAATTAACAATTTATAATCACTTCTATCAAAACCATATTTGCCTTTATTTTCATCAAAATTACAGATAAGAGAACGAAATGAATTCACATTTAATTTCAATTTATTTAATTTTATTGAATTATTTGTTGAAAAATAACAAAGCGATGAAATAGCTTTTGGTTTAAATAATTTCAAAGCAAACCTGTATTTAATCATAATTTTATTTAAATATAACTATAATTCAAATTTTATGACTGAATGAGCTCTTAATCTAAAGTTAGTTTTAGTTGAAAGCAATGTTTTGAATGGAAAATGAGTTAACTGTATATTAAAATGAAAGGCACTTAATATGTTTGTTGAACTAATGCTTGACTCAATCTATTGCACAATTTGTTTATTACTCTCACAAGTTATAGTCTCTGATATGATATTTACTCCGATTTAAGTCTGATATAAGTTTGATATAAGTCTGATATAAGTTAATCCAGACTTTCTCAAACTTTTTCTACTAAAGAGCACTGGCGTAACTAACGGGCCCGCAGGGCCCGCCGCGCGGGAGGGCCCCCGAACTTTGGGGCCCCCCTGATCCATTGTTTTATTTTAATAATAAAGTATAAATTTTTAAGTCTAATAAATAAATAAATAACAAAATCGAATTATATACAGATAAGTGCCTCTACAGTAAGCAAACCCATTATTTTTATTATACCCAAAAATATAATTGATTATATTATATAATCACAAAGTCTGGCCCCTGAACCCTTAGTTACGCTACTGCTAAAGAGCCAAAAAAGACAAAAAATTTAAGCCGCAGCCAAAACTGCTTAGCAGCGTATCGTTTTTCGGGGATCGCTTAGTATTATTGCTTAATGACAAATGATTTGTGCCTTTGTTTTTACGCAATTTCACGATTTTTTAAAAGTTTAAAACAGTTGTTCAATGTTTATGTGATTCTTATGACTCATTTAACCATTTGTGACCATTTGTGACCATTTGTGATCATTTTAAAAGATGTTCAAAAATGGACACAAAGATAAGTAACTTATTTCCAAAAATGCAAATAACGGGTGTTTAGGAGATGTGGGGAAAACATGTTGTGATACATGATTGGATTGATCTCAATAATCTCAATAACTTGATTAATTGGGTGAATCAGGATTACTTACTGTAAGTGTACGATACATCGTTCAACTCAGTTCATCGAGCTCAATAATACCCC
Source organism: Nothrus silvestris (assembly GCA_033995675.1). Lineage (NCBI taxonomy): Eukaryota > Metazoa > Arthropoda > Arachnida > Sarcoptiformes > Nothridae > Nothrus > Nothrus silvestris. Next base: position 10,684 of record JAUJYU010000727.1, read on the forward strand.
TCCCCTCTTTATTAAACCCCTACCCCTACCCATTTAAAAAGGTCTGACTCGGAGATCGGGCCGGCCCCCTCACAGCCAGGGTTGTACAAAGAATTCTATTACTAGGCCGCTATGATTCCTGTGCGTTACATTCAGCAAGTTTCTATGGAAAGTTATGGGTAAGGGGGAGGGGGTTCAAACATTGAGATAAGGGGTCAAGTGAGGTATCATTTTCTCAGCTCGATGAACTGAATCCAACAATGTATGACACATGGAGGTGCGGGGCAGGAACCCCCTCAGGCCCCTAAACCCGGATTCACCCTTTTATTGCATGAATAATGAGGGTAGAGGGCCATGTAGGGCAGCGGGTTTCGAGGATCACATGTGAAATTATGAAAAATACTATTAAGTGATCTCTGTAGTCAAATCTTAAAATTACGTTTCAGAGAATTATTTAATTTGTAAATGAAAAATTTTAAAACATTTATAGTCTATGAATCGTTTTTGGATCCAGTGAAAGGGCTGTTCATAAACAACGTACATGTCTACAGCACTTACCGATGGATAAATGAAGATTTTATGTAGTACAATCGAAAGAGCTTAAAAAATTGTAAGATACATTTATTTTGTTTTTCAAAATATTCATTTACCTTGGGGCTACAGGGTTGGAATACAGGGTTAGAATACAGGGTTGGAAAGACGAAATTTTCAGATATTAAGTTGAGGATAATTACCTTAATTTTTGAATGACAGTATCGATTTCGGTATGAAAATGAAGCTTTTAAAAAGTTATTTTTGAATAAAATTTTTGCGTTATTAAATTATTTAAATTTGATTGTCAATGCGCACATTTT
>JAUJYU010000728.1:0-11511 GCA_033995675.1 Nothrus silvestris
GCGCAAGTGCACTGTGCAAGCCGATCTGCATAGTGATACACTAAAAAAACTACGTAGTTCGTTTTTCTAATGGGGGGGTTTTAACCCCAAAAACCCCCCTTAAATACGCCACTGTTCGACTTCGCCTCGAGTTTACGAAAAATTAGCAAGCGAAATATATAATATATTTGTATATATTATATAATATAATATATTTGTATATATTATATAATATAATATATTTCGTAATCAAATTTGAGATTCATTTTCACTTTAATGAAACAGCTCTGCAAACACTTTGACAGTTGTTTAAATAGAGAAACAAATTATTATTATCTATATTATTAAAAATATGATGTCTGTTCGTCCGCAATAATGCTATTTCGACAATACTTCTGATAGGTTGAGATCAGATAACAGGTGCAGATCAGATAACAGGTGCTTAATCACTCAGCACTTTTCAATCACTAATAGTAGAACTTATAATCAGTCAGTACTTGACCCAGTGGTTTCCAAACTGTGAGGCGCGCCCCCTGGGGGCGTGGCCTTTCTTTCAGGGGGCGAGGCTGTTCTGGGCCAAACCTACACTTCTAAAATCTACATTCTAAAAATACAAAAAGTTGAAATAACCAAAATAAATAAACAACTAACATAACAGTTTAAATTAAAAAGTCTTCACAGAGTTTCTATTACTGTAATCCAAAATATACATGTGTCTGCATTCCATTGGATATTCAAGTATCTCAAGGACACATTCCTTACATATTTTATATAAAAGGATAGGTGTTCATGAGTTCTCATTCATTCTGACAGCTTCAGTCATATATACATTTTATATATAAAGGATATTCTCGATTCATAACCACTACAAATATGTAAGTGTTGTGTGCGTTAGAGTCAGTCAAAGTGTTATTAAGTTATTCAACAAAAGTTATTAAAACTCAAAATCTGTCATTATTGCAAATTAACGTAAAATTAAGGCATTTGTGAACTTTAAGGTCAAAGGTTGGTAAATACTCGTAACGCATACATCACTTCAAACATAAGAAATTAAAATTTGAAATTTTTAAAAACTTTTTTCAATAACACTTTTAACAACAATGGGATTAAATTTTGAAATTATAGTCAACTAATTATCTACAGATTTGAGACAACTTAAAAAATTTCATGAATCCATGACTATCACTGTTATGACTATCACTGCTATGACTATCACTGCTATGACTATCACTGCTATTACTGCTATTACAGTACAGTTACTCAATAGCTATGATAGTGTGATATGTAGTGCGCGTGCGTCTACACGTGTACTCAATATTATTGTATTGAATGAAAAGTCAAATGAGTTGGCATTTAATTATTGACTTTATGACAACAATAGAAAACATTTGAATCATTAATGATGACAACATTCACTCCATTCATACACAAAGAGTCGCTTTTCTTCGCTGTAATAATGATGTCAATCGTTTTCGGTTTAGCCATTCCGAAGACCGAAGACACCGAACACAACAAACGCATTCTCAAAGACAACCGATTGAGTCAAGAACAACATTACGGCCGCAATCAAGACGAAGAGCACAACCCGGACTACGATCACGAGGCATTCCTCGGCGGTCACGAAGAGGCGCAAGAGTTCGATCAGTTGACGCCCGAAGAGAGCAAATCTCGATTGTCGAAGATCGTCGACCGCATCGACACCAATGGCGACGGATTCGTGACCAATGAGGAGTTGCGCCATTGGATCCGTCGCTCGCAGAAGAAGTACATTTTGGACGACGTCGATAGACAGTGGAAGAGCCACTCGAACGGCGAAGACAGTAGCGGAACCCTTTCGTGGGACGAATACAAGAAGAGGACGTTCGGCTTTCTTAATGACTTCAATAATGACAATAAAAACGAAGTCAACGACGACTCTAACACTTATCGAGAAATGCTTAAGTAATCTCTTAATCCTTTTCTTAATCTCTATATTAATCCCTATTTCTCTCTCTACAGAAGAGACGAACGGCGCTGGCGATTGGCCGATCGCAATGGTATTCATCTCTTGTCGCTCATTCACTATTGTTGTCACCGTTTGTTGTTTTCTGTTCCATAGGAGATAACGCGCTCACCAAAGAAGAGTTCGCCGACTTTCTTCATCCCGAAGAAGCCGAACACATGAGAGATGTTGTGGTCGACGAAACTCTGGAGGACATCGACAAGAATGGCGACGGAAAAGTGTCCGTCCAAGAGTACATCAGTGACATGTATGACATCTTTAGAGCGCGCTAACAATATGTTATTCTATTATATATTGTATTGTTGTTTAGGTACGCGCCCGACGCCACCGGAGACCAGGTTCCCGATTGGGTGCAGCGCGAGAAGGAGCAGTTCCACAATCACAGAGATCAGAACAAAGACGGATTCATGGATCGCCACGAGATCAGGGAATGGATTATTCCTCCCGATTATGACCACTCGGACGCTGAGTCGAGACATTTAATCGAGGAATCGGACGCCAATAAGGTTTGCGCTCACAATAACAATAGTCATTGTCTTTAATCCTCTTTTTAATTGAAAGGACGGAAAACTAACGAAAGAAGAGATTCTCGAAAGTTATGACGTCTTCGTCGGAAGTCAGGCCACAGACTTCGGGGAAGCGCTTATGCGTCACGAAGAGTTTTAACGCATTGTTGGCCACCTTTTAGGCAACAATAGGCGCGCGCGCGTGCTTTGGACACATAGTTTTCTATACAATTAATGCTACATTTTATAGACGTTTATATTTAAAGAACAAATCTCTCAGATCTGACTTTCATCAATGGCTCTCTCGCGCAACAATGCGTTTCTAGTCATTCCCTGAATTAGTATTTCTTCAAAAAAAAGTGCCAAAAAATGCAATAAGAAGAGAACGCTTCCACTATTCTTTCATTTTTTGTGAAACTCTTTATTAAAAGTCGAAATAAAAAAACTCATTCTTCATTAATTGAATGAAATCCTCTTTTAATTTCTTTATTCAATCAAAAATTACATTAAATATAAATAAAATAAAATTACGAAAACTTGATTAAGAATTTCCAATTAATAGAAAACTATTAAACTGTATATTTTGCGTCAATTGTTGGCCAAAAAAGTGGTAAACTTTGGTAAAAATAATTTAAATGACTCGCAATCGACGCAATACTAAAATGGCTCATTATTTCAAAAGTGACTTAATTTCTGGCTTTTCTGCCGCATCCATATAGCTCTGGCCATTGGGTGTGCGTCCCGTGCGATCCGCTCCACTCGCGAGCATCAGTCGCACGCACTCCGTGTGTCCCTATTAATGAATAGAAGAGATGTCAACACAAACACAAAGGCGCGTGCGATCAGTGCTTACCTCCCAAATGGCGGCCAATAACGCGCTGATGCCATGTTTGTCGATGGCCTGCAATGAGAGAGAGTCAATGCGTGACAACAATGAGATGACAATAACATGCGCTTACATTGACATTTGCGCCTTTGCCTAAAAGGTATTGAATAATCTCTTTTTGTCCATAATCAGCCGCATAATGAATGGGCGCCCGCCCGCCCTCCAAAGGGGCGTTCACGTCTACGTTCTGTCATTTCGATTATGATTAAGTGATTAAAAGTGACAAAAGAGACTCAATTCAATTGTTTTACCTCCGTTTCGAAGAGTTCTCGCACTGAATCCAAATCTCCGTTCTTAAGACTCCAAATTAGATCCGAAGAACTCATTGTCCGTCAGTTCTATTGTTTTTTTGGTTCAATAATTAGTAAAAGAAGTATTGGTTGAGTTGAGTCAATGTTAAATCAATGAATGTCTCAATTAATTGATTGACAACTGATTGACTGGTTTTTGAGACAAAATGTAAACATCACTAAAAGACCAATAAATTACTCCAATTGTGGCGAAAAGATCAACAATTGCCTTACTTTACCCTAAACTATAGGGGGAAATACCCCTAAAAGTCAAAATGAATTCAACCCCACAAATACCCCAAATGACTGCAATCAATAGTTGTGAACTACCGGTATATAACTTACAGTAACTGTAACTGTACTGTATTGTATTCATTTACTGTAATTACTTTTCAACTGTTGTCTCGCGCAAGACATCAATGCTTTCAATGAGACTATTATTAAAAGTCTTCACACATTGCGATAGAGATTGTTGTTATTGTTGTTTAGGAAAAGTTTTTCTCTCTTTCAAAAAAAATGTTTAACAGCTTTGATGAATGTTTATTAAAATGATATCAAACACACAATCGATAATCAAATCTTTGTTAATGTATATAAAAAATAATAACATTTTAAATGACAATAATTTAAGGATCAAATTGCACGACACACGACTCCTCGCATTTGATCTGAAATCCATTCCTGATGGCTTCGCTCGACTTCTCACTGAAGTAATTGATTAGACGGACATCTTCTTCACTGATGGGATCAGTTGATGACAGGTTTCTGTGAGCTAACAAAACACAACGGGTATTGATTAGACATGTTTACATTGCATTGTTGTATTGTTGGGTACCTGTATTGTTGGGCACATTTGTGTTGATATTGTTGGCGGACTTGTATTTGGAGGTGAGAACGAGACGATTACCCCTAATATTGTTCAACCGCTGAACATAAAGTCGTTGTCTTTCATTCCAATCGCTTTGCTCTAAGTTGTTGTCAATCGAAGACACGTCTATCACTTTTGCCACCAATTTATGTAAAGTGTTGTTCAATTGGTCTAAAAATGATTAGTCACGCGATTAGTCACGCATTAATAAACAAAACATGTGTTGATTACTTTGTTCATTTCGACCTCCATTGGGAACCGTTCCATAAGAAGTGGGAGACATCGCAGACGGACTACTGCTATATCGTGAATCTATTAAAAGTCAATCTATAGTCAATTTATGAATCGCTTATCATCAATCATTTCAATGGTTATTAAAGACCTTCTGGAGATGCGATGGGATTATCGAGAATATGTGTCCTCTCATTGATGCCATCTTCGTCGGACTTATTGGGAAAACAACAAGAAGAGATGTTTCCCATTTATAATCAATTAACAACAATTCACTTATTTATCAATAAAAGTGGGAGTCTTTGAGATTAGTCGTTCATAAATTACGTTTTATTTATTTATTTATTTATAACGCGCACTCATTATAAGTCTTTGTAAACAATGAAGTAACGCATCACTCAGTCATAAGGCAAAGGCAATCAATAAATGCTTCATTAATTACGTGACGCTATAATCGCATATTCCGACCCCTACTTTTGAATTCATAATGTATGGCTTACGCTCTGATCTCTTTAGACCCGTAAAAGGCGTAACGTATTTAATGGATTGTAAAATTGAATAATGTTTGTCATGACGACCAGTGCTAAGTGCACGCATTCATAATCATTACCACAAAAATAAACAAATGGTGTTTTATATAAATAGACAATAAATGGACGTTAAATACGACAATACTGTATTCATAATTCACATTTGATTTGATCGGTGAGTACTTATACTTCTCTTATAGTGTATTTCAAGTGATTTACATAATATAAACAATGTCTTCAATTGATGATAATAAGAGTCACTATTTTTGTGTCCATTCATATGATATGCCGGCTATTGATTGGCTATTGATATGAATATTGAATATCAAAGAGAGTGCCGTTATATCCATTAATTACTGTATTATTACATTTAAATGTCATTCATTATGGTTAGCCTTCACTCAAAATGAACAATAATTGAGTTTAAGATTAAAGAACGCGCGTTCGTCACTATTGTTCGTAAATTGAAACTTTGTATTAATATTTGTTAACATTTGAATGATTTGTTGTGTTGGCCCTCACGAAGACCTAAGCATTGGTGGATTCGTCCACTTATGTAATATTTTTGTGAAACCTATAATAATAATAATACAGTAAATGCGTTGCTGCGAATCATTTCATTGTTAAGAAAGCTCTCGTTCTTCAGTTCATAATTTTCGTTCATTTTTAATGTTTTTTTGCATTCATTTCAATATCGATTCAACTCTTCATTGATTTGATGAAAACGTGATTCAAAGCGCGTTCACTCAATTGTTGACTTCAAAGATGATAAAACCATTTATATAAATATCAAATAATCAACTCATGATAGAGTGTTTTCATTGTTGACGTTCTCGCGCGACTCTATTCGGGGTTTTATTGTTTAACACAATTTATCGAAAAGAAGAGAACTTTGAGCTAATATTGAATTCTTGTTAGAATTGCTTTAAAATATTTTTCACAAAATGTAAACTAAATTAAATGTTTATTTTGTTTTCTATAGCGTTGAAGTCATACAAATCAGATACAAATTGAATAATAATTAGTGAAATCAAAGTCAACAATACTGTCAGATTCACGCGCTTTTAATGATGAAAACAATGAAAAGCGCCAACAATTACAAAGTATATGCGCGCGCTTTTCATTGGTCGACTGTTAATTGTTATTGAAATGTGATTTTGGCTTAACTTTTAATTAAAGTTCTTTACAGTTAATCAAAGTGTGAATCACTCTCTCAATAAAAGCCGTAATTTATGAATCGCTTCATCTCAATGTCAACAGACATGCCTTCAAAACAATAATCAATTTTGCAAATTATTATTATTATTATTATTAATGAAAACATAATGTTATCCAATTCGCAAACAAGTCGTAAGTATTTGATAAATTATTTGATTGAATTGATTTTCATAATTGATTGACACCAATAGACAGCACTACAGACGCGGCCAAACAGTCTCGTGCACTCACCGGACAAATCACTAAATTATTGGATAATTTTGGATTCATTGATGACAGCGTTTTCTTTCAGTTGAGGTAAACATAAACTCATTAAAAGAGTTAAAAAACAATAATAACAACATTTGTTTGTTTGCGTTAAACAGTGTTGTGAAAGGCGGAGACGTTCAGGTGGGCGACAAAGTGTACTGCGAGTGCTCTTATTCAGAACACGTGAGAATCACAATTGCCATTCATTGTTGACTTTGACTAATAGTGCGATTCATTCATATTTAGCTTCCCTTCAAATGGAACGCAACGAAAGTGCATTTGGTTCAGACCAATAGTCGCACCGCAAACACGGCGGCGTCCACCGCACCCGCGCAACAAAGCCACTCGACCACGCCCTCCAACGCATCACAGGTGGCCACTACTTATCTACAGCATAGACTTCAACAACAACAACAGCAACAGTCCAACCGCGACGAGTCCAACAACAGTGCGATTGGCGGCGCAATGAGTGGAGCGCTGGGCGGCAACAATTACTACGCGTCATCCAATCAGATAAGTCGCTCTTCGGACGCGTTTCCGCCTCAATACGACTTCTCGAAAACACAACAAGCAGTGGCTGCGGCTCAACAATTGGCACAATATTACGGCGCGAGGAATGAGACGCAAAGCAATAGTTTTAGTCAATTGCAGTACACGTCAACACCAGGTTTGACAGCAGTCGCGCGCTTTAAACACGCATTTAATGTTGACACGTGTTAATAGGGTCAGCGTTTGTGTCCTCTTCTCTGCCTTTCACTCAACAAATTCCGGCAAACCTTTTATCTTCACAAACAAGAAATACGCCGCAAAATAGCTATAAGACTAGTGGTTCGCGTTGGGAACGAGAAGACCGACAAAGTGGTTCTCGCAATTCTGACTTCAGGAATAGAGACAACGACAGGAACCGATTCGGTGACTCTTTTCGCAAAAGACATGATGACAGAGATGTGGCGGAGGGAGGAGGAGGAGGAAGAGGAAGGGATGAGTTCGGACGCGATCTGAGACGCGATCGCGAGAAAGAGCAGCGCGAGGCTCGACCTGAACGACAACGGCCTGAAGTGGAGAGAGAGCGCCGTCTGAAGCGATCGGAGTCGCCGAACAGTGTCGCGAGCAGTCAGACGGCGGCTCAGCCGCGAACTGTCCAGAGACGGCGTTACGAACCGGTCAACATTCCAAAGCTCGCGATTCTTAAGTAAGCCATTATTTAGACTCTCTTTGCGACCAAATTATTATTGGTTTTTTGTGATTTAGAAATCCGTTGAATGTTTACGACATAAAACAGAGATATTCATCTAATCTTCACGTGCCCTCTGATCTCAAAGAAGTGGTCGTCAATTCACAATTTTCTCTAAATATCTCTCAAATTCCGAAACCGATAACTTTTAGAGTAATTGATTCAAAGAATGACAACAATAATCACATTAAGAAAAAAGATTCGCCCAAAAAGTCGGATAAAGACAAAGACAGCTCGAAGAAGAATGAGGACAAAGACGATAATCAAACGGATCAGATGGAAGTGGACGATAATAAGGATAAGACTGCGTCTCTCGAACACCCAAAACAAATCCATAAATATGGGGTTAAAGTTCTGATAATTTCTTTGCCGTCAATGAACGACATTTACGATCGAATCTTTGGCTCCGATTTCGACGCAATCAGTTCCGGAAGTAAAGCCTATTTCCTGCATTTCAACAAACTTTTGGCATTCCTGGTGTCGCGCAATGCCAACGACGGCTTCTCTCTAATTGGTTCGTTTCTCATGTGATTCATTGTTGACTTTGATTGTTATAACAGTTTGTATGCATTGCTATTTCAGGCGGAAAATTCAACGCACAATTGGACGGATATTTGTATGCAATGATTGTATTGCGTTAGTTGACTCTAATCTCATACTTAATGCTTTTGTTGTCCTTCAGATGCGACTCAGAAGAACCCGATTTGATCGCAACTGCGGTTCGTGTTGTTCGGGAACAAACGGGAATGAATTTGAGTAAATGCGTCAAATGGAAACTGATCGCTACTTTTGTTTACAACCGGTATTAATAGCTTCCCATTGTAAACGACGAAATAAAGCTAACACTTGTCCTCCCTTTGTAGCGACAATTCTGTGGACACAATGAATCCTAGCCTGGAATTCACGCGCGTTTATATGCCCGACATTTGGACGGCTTTGGACACCATTTATGAGGAATTAAATGAACAAAAGAACAAAAAGATTATTAATTTAGAAAACAATAATGAATTAGAATCTGTTTTAAATAATAATGATTTGATAGAAAAAAATGACATAATTGTCACTAATGATGATAAAAGTCCATTAATTAACGAGCAACCATTAACTGATTCATCAGATTCTTTAGTAGCGCCGCCGCAGCCACAAGACTCCACTTCTTGTCCGTCGGAACCGACCGCACCCGCCGCCTCAGCCATGGACTCGACCTCCAATGTTGCAGTCGAGCCATCGGAACAGTCGATTGATTGCCAGCAATTCCTAATTTCTAACAATACTTCTTCTGCTTCTGAAATCGATTCCAAAAACGAAACAGCTCTCGATTCTCAAGTCGTTGATATGTCGGCCAATGTTGACAATAGTTCGCCATCTGTTGCGCCGCCGGAGACCACATCTCAGGAGGAGAACCATTGTTCACCACCTTCTTCGACAAAACTTGATTCAGAACAACCAGAGGGGAACAGCACTTCTGCTCCTTCTCCAACTGCTGCCATCGAAGCGAAAGAGGAGGAGTCCTCCGGCAAGACACTTCCGGTCGACCCCTCCTCGGGCCTCCCGACTCCTCCCAATTCGTCGAAATTGCAGGCATTGTTGTCGCGGATAAACGACATGAAAGTCGCGGAATTGCGCGCTGAACTCGAGAAAAGGGGCGCACGCATTAAGGCCGGCCTCAAAAAGGCAGATCTCGTGCAGAAATTGCGACAAATTCTCAATGAGTTAATGGAAGACGAAGACGTGGTCAGCGATGAGGTTAAGAACGACTGGTGGGCGCAAAGGATTCTGAGTCAGGACCAGATAGGTTCGGGTCAGGAAACCGACCAATCGAGTGAGGGCTTGAATCACACTGAAGAGCAGTCCACTGATGCGCAGCCAATCAGTGATGAGTTGAGCAAAACTGCGAGCGAAAACACTTCTCTCAACAATGAAAGCAATGCTGACAATAGCGCGCTCGACAATAAGGCTGACGAGAGTGAGTGCGCGACTCTCGACTATGAGTCCAACAATGAGTCGCAAATGATTGTTGACCTCTCGAGGGATGAAGAGAAAGAACAGGTCGTAACCATTGACGACAATGCAATGGAAGCGCAAGAGAGCGAAAGCGCTAAAGAAGAAAGTCAAAAATCGCCAGTAAATGGTGTGAATGCGTATCGCTATTGATTTCTAGAATAACTTATTCTTTATTCACAGAAACGACAAAACGAAAGAGTGATAACGAAAGTCCTGGAATCGAGACCAAGAAGGCGAAGAATGGCAACGATTCACAAGAGATAATCCCCAAGAAAGTGACTGACGGATGCGTTTATGTGAAGGGAGGAGAGAATTTGACTGTCATAACATTACATGTATTTATTGTTTGCATTAATTGTTTAATTGTTTACTAATTGACGTGAATTTGTGTTTTAAAGGAAGCGCTTAATCATCAGCGTTACGATCAGTTTGAGGTGAGTGCGAGCCTTCACTTCATTGTTGTGTTCACTTTCACTCATTCACATACTCTATCATTCTCTTTAAACAGATGTCAATCGTATCGGAATTGATTCGCGAGTCTTTGATTCATCACTTCTCACATTATTTGTTATCGACTTTAGTTCATAATCAACAGCAAATTGTCGTTAAAGACAATAAAACGGAACTCAAAGTAAGCCTTTCCCCTCCCCCCCAATGAATGCATTCTATAAAAGGCGTTTCTCTTCCCAATCAAAGACAAGTCCACTGCAAGTAAATTACGTTCATTTATCATTCGCGTACTTCGATTCGAGCCATTGCGGACATGTCTTATCCGAAGATTTGGCCAAACTCCTCAATAACGCTAACTTTACTCTTTCGCGAAGAGCTTTCAATCTTCTCGTGAAGAATGAAGAGAAAGTGGTTTATCGGGATCTGATTGACCCCAAAGACTTGTTGGACATTAAGAAGATTAGTCATCAAAATTACAATAAAAGCGATTCCTCGAAGACAATCGAGAGAAATGGAACCGTTTATGACATCGAAAAACTGATTCAACAGTCGGAAAAAGACGACAAAATTAAAGCGAAATTGAGCGAAGAGTTGACCGAAAATAAGGAGAAAATCGGTATTCAATCGGTGTTTCATTGTTTGAATGCAATAATGAGTGAATGAATTGCTTTTCAGATCAATTGAATGAATACATCGTTGAATTGGAAAATAAACAGAAAAAGATGACGACTGCGACCGAAAAGCAAAACGTAATGTGTTTTCACTTTGTATTGAATTATTTGTTTGACTTATCTCTGATTAAATGGTTTTTAGGATGAAATTTGTTCACTTAAGCGCGAACGCGAAATCACCAAAAATAAGGTCTTCTTTCATTTGATTGTTGTTTGACTTTTTTTACAACTTTTATAACTTTTTAAGACTTTTTAAAACTTTTAAAACTTTTAAAACTTTTAAAACTTTTTACAACTTTTATAACTTTTTAAGACTTTTTAAAACTTTTAAAACTTTTTACAACTTTTATAACTTTTTAAGACTTTTTAAAACTTTTAAAACTTTTTACAACT
>JAUJYU010000729.1:0-11504 GCA_033995675.1 Nothrus silvestris
CAAAAAATTAAAACCAAGTTTACCAAAATTGTCTATTATTTTTACGGCAATAAATATTTATATTTTAATAAACTTTAATGAATATTATGCAAATCAATATTTCACTTATTAATATAAATTTAAATCTTAGCACTTCTTTACCGTTAAGGGTTCGTTCACATAGTACGTACGCACGAAATTCAGGTTTTTAGACCCCTCCCTCTCCCTTGTACGCCTTTTAACACCTATTGCTATTTTTCTATTCGAGTTTAGTGTCTGTACGCTTTTGATTGACCCCTTCCTCCCCCTCAGCTGCGTACGTACTTTAAGGACGAGCTCTTCGAAACTTTCAATTAATATTAACAAAAGCTTATTATAAATATTAAACTTCTTATTAATAATATTAATGTATAAAAAGTGATGTTTTAAACAAATAAATGAAATGATAGGACGAAGAGATGAGGAAAAAGTATGACATGTTTGGTGAAGAAGGTCTAAAAGATGACTTGAATGGTCGCCATAGTTATCATTCGTGGAACTACTATAACGACGATTTCGGCATTTATGACAACGACGAAGAAATCATAACTTTAAGCAAATTAGATTTCGAACAATCAGTTAGAAATTCAGCCTATATTTGGTTTATTAACTTCTATTCTCCGCAATGCTCTCATTGCCATCATTTGGCACCCGATTGGAGGAAATTAGCCAAAGAGTTGGACTCAACCATTCGCGTGGGAGCTGTCAATTGCGAGGAGGATTGGATGCTCTGTCGTGAGGAGAACATCAGGTCATATCCCTCTCTTATCTTTTATCCGGACGTAAGAATCGTTCCACTTAAATATAAGCAAAACATTCTTTAGAAAAATTATCCCATTTTTTTTACTAAAGCGTCAAAAATATAATGGATTGAGAGATACAGAATCAATGGTCGATTTCGTCTTAAGTAAACTAAATGAGAATGTAATCAAAATCGACAAAAACAATGTTAAAACTTTTCATTCATTATCTCAAAATTCACAACCAAATGATTTTGATAAACCATCGCATTATTGGCTTTTAATATTTTGCTATCAAAATAAGGGTAAAGTTAATCACTGCTAACAATTTACATATACAGCACTTGATTAAAACAGATCTAATGCAAATTTGGATTAACAAATAGATTGTATATTCTCTGACACTAAAAAGAAGATCTCAATAATGCTCGAAAAGTTGGTTAATGTGGCAGAAGTTGATTGCGATAGCAGTGATGCGTATGTTTGCGAACATTTCGGAATTTTGGAATCAAAGATTGCTTTATTTCCAAACATCGAAGAAGATGAACACAATTATTATCAAATCAGTAGTGGAGACGTTTCTGTTGAGGCCAAACAAATATTTAATGCAGTTTTGGCAAAATTACCAAATATTAAAAAATTGTCTCAAAAAGATCTCAAAACTCTGATGGAAGACTTGAGTAATGAAAATTCATTATCTCAGCCCTGGATTATTCAGTTCACAACATCTGTAAAGGATATTGAATTACATCAAATTGAAACCAAACGTTTAATATCTTTATTGCCTGAAGTGAATGTCGCAAAAATATATTGCGATAAAGAAGCAAAAGCTTGTTCTCAATTCCACATTCAAAAGTATCCGTCATTTGTTGTTATTAAAAGCGGTGCTACTTATGAGATATATCACGGTTTGTACTTATATTTGTGTTATAAAAGTTATATTAATTTAAATTATATTCATATTCGAAGGTCGAATACTAGCCTATGATATCGTCACTTTTGCCAAAGAAAGCCTTTCGAGTCAATTACAGACATTAGATCCGAATCAGTTCGAAGAAAAAGTAACCAATTCAGTGTCGAAGGAGGACAAGCCCTGGTTCGTAGATTTCTTCGCACCTGTAAGTTATTAGTAACATATCTATAGCTATTTATTTAAAAAGAGTGGTCTAAAGAGTGGTCTATTGTCTATTTCAGTGGTGTCCGCCCTGTATGAGTTTGATTCCCGAAATTCGAAAGGCTTCCCGAAGTGCTAATCATTTAGTAAATTTCGGAACAATAGACTGTACTATTCATTCAGAGATGTGTCGAAAAGTAAACTCATTTTACTTATTAATAATAATTGTAAATACTTATTGTAAATCTCTATAATAATCTTAAATATTCTTCTTTTTAAGTTCAATATTAGATCATATCCAACAATATTACTCTACAATTCAAGTATTCCCCATCAGTTTCATGGCTCTCATTCGGAACAAGATTTAATTGAATTCATACATGTATTAAATGCGTAAATTGTATAGTATATTTTTTAAAACTCAAATCTATTTTAGGAAACTTTGTTTCCGACTGTCCTTAATTTGAGTCCGACTTCATTTACTGAAATGGTAGACAACAGAAAGTCTAACACTATTTGGTTGGTTGACTGGTTCGCGCCCTGGTGTGGGCCCTGTCAGCAATTGTCTCCTCAATGGACTAAATTGGCTAAACTTTTGAAAGATGAATCCAATGTCAAAGTAGGTCAAGTCAATTGTCAAACACATTCAACTTTTTGTAGCCAACACGGAGTCAGATCTTATCCAACTATACGTTTATATCCTATCAAATCTGACCAAAACAAGGCATCGTATTTGTTAGTATTACGCAATTTATTGCGTTAGAAATAACTTAATATTTAATATTTATTTTCTAAAATCACTTTAATTATTATAGCGCTTATAACGGAAATAATAGAGACGCCACTTCTTTAAGAGTTTGGACATATAATTACATTCCGAGTGATGTTAAAGATATAGATAGTGATGAAGTCTTTTCATCAATTCTAAGTTCCAAAAATATATGGCTTATAGACTTTTACGCTCAATGGTGTTCACATTGTCATACATTTGCTCCTGAATTCCAATTAATAGCAAAGGTTTATATATTTTGTTATGCTTTCGGTGAAAGTTTGGAGTTTTAATCATATAATTTGTCAATGATTTAGAAATTGAAAGGAAAGGTAAGGGCTGGTAAAGTCAATTGTCAGAACTTACGGCATATCTGTAAAGAGGCTGCCATTACTGCTTATCCAACCGTTAAATTATATGTCGGAACTAAAAACAATCTCAAACAAAAACCTCAAGGGATTCACGTCCAAGGATATCAGGCCGAAGACATTATTCACTTTGTTTCCGATCATTTATCACCAATTAATGAACAATCAGTGAGCATATGATTCTGTTTTTAAATTATACTCAAATATAATACGAATTTCATTATTCTTTATAGAATTTAATGAAAGACGAGCTGTGATATTAAACATCAATTTTAGAAAAATGGTTTATCTATTCTCAAAATATATAAAAGTTCTCTCCAATTAAACTCAACAGTACTTTAAATGTTTAAAATGACTCTTTCACAAACTCTTTTATAATTTTTATTATATATTTTATATGACATAAGAGCATAAAATGACAAATTCTTTAGTATTTATTCGATAAATGTATAAAATAACAAATCATTCTCTATATTAATGATGAATTCTTCTCTAACTAAAGTAATACGTTATATAGTTATTAAAGTATTTTTATTTAATATTCATTTATTCGTCTATGAATTCGGTAATTGGATTCCCAATAATTTGGTTGCATTTTCTTGAGCTTCTGCTGCGTCTCGTAATGAGTAGAGATGAGTGCAGTCGAGCTCTGTTTGCGCCAACTCTAATGCTTTATCAAAACATTTAATTCCTTTGGCGAGAAATCCCTTCTGGACATGAATACTGCCCAACATCTCATATGCAAACTGACAGCTCGGGTCCACCTTTTTTGCTTCCTCTGAATTAGAAAAAAGTCATTAAATCGAATACTACTCTACAGTATTGGTTATATTGAAATATACCTAAATATTTGACTGCTTTGTCGACATCATTATTCCAGGATAAGTACAATATTCCTCTGTGAACATAAAGGTTGCCATCGATTGGATCTTTTTCAATGGCTTTTGTGAAGTATTGGTCAGCTTTAGAAAAGTCTCCCTTTTCCATAAGTGCCTAATTGTTAATGTTTTAAATAAGTTATATTCTAATTGTTAATGTTTTAAATAAGTTATATTCTAATGGTTAATGTTTTAAATAAGTTATATTCTAATTGTTAATGTTTTAAATAAGTTATATTCTAATTGTTAATGTTTTAAATAAGTTATATTCTAAACAGTACTGCATATGAATTGCAAACCTGAGCATAAAGTGAATGGACTTCACTGGAATCCACGAATCTTTGAGAGGCGTCTTCGAAACCTTAAACCATTTTTAAAATTAGAGCTTCATTTCAATAGAACTTAAATTAAAAACCTTTGATTGCTTTGGAAAGCATTGACTCGTCGTTATATCTGACTCCACACCGAAACTGCACGTAAAGCTTTTGGGCTAAAGCAGAAGCAAAACTCTCGTTCAATTGACAACATCTTTCTAAGTCTTTCCTCGCGTCGTCCACTTGTTCCGCAAGTAAATGGATCTTCAATTATAACAATATATTATAATAAGACTATTATATGCCGATTAAGGATTAAAACTTTCAATCAATAACAAATATCAAATACTTGTGCTCTGTGTAGATATATGTCAGCATTATCTGCGTCTAATTTGATCGCTTCATCAAAACAGTTCAGCGCAGTTTTAATGCTATCGTCTTTACCAATATCTTGAACTTTGATTGTTCCCAATTTGATGAGTGCATTCACTTTAATATCAGTTTCACAATCAACACATTTGATCACTTCCTCTAAGTCTTTCTCTCCATCTTCAATATTTCCTTTCAAGATCTCAACAGTTCCTAATTTGCGTTCAATTCACTCATTATTTAATAATAAAATATATTTATTTCAAATTTAATAAACAAATATGAATACCTCTCAAAAGATAATAATCGGCAACAATTACATCTCCGGACTCTTCTTGTTTTGCTTTAAGCGTTTGCAAGACATCTAAAATGTTTGTCGTGTCCTTATCTTTAAAGATGGGATCTCTTGAGTAAGACATGAAATAATGACGAATGAAGTGTTGCGAAGGCATTCGAGGCAATCGGGTCTTGAAAAGAGTCTTAGCTTTTAGTTTGCTTTGCTCTTTGAGCAGTCGGTCAGTCATTAATAGATTGGTTTGATTTTGAAATTGTTCGAGAATACAGACGGCTGTTATGTCGTTGAGGGCGTCACTCATCCGACCCATCGCTTCGTGAGCTAATTGTTGTCAATGTATTTAATAATATTTAAGTTTTCATTAGTTTTCATTAGTTTTATGAATAATTAAATGTCAGCAAAGAGTCTAAAAAATGGGATAACCTTTTGCTCTTCTGACTAATGCTTTCACGTATCGATTATTGAATTCAATAGCTTTATTGCAGTCTTCAATCACTTCCTTATAATTCTTAATCATTTCATAAGAAGCGGCTCTGTTTTGATAGAAAGTCGACAAATCTTCGCTCTTATCGTTAGGACATTGAGTGATAGCACTTGTGTAGCACTGAATCGCTTCTTCATATTTTCCTTCTTTAAAACATTTGTTTCCCTTTGACTTGAAATTCATGGCTTTTTTGAAGGGATCCTAACATTGAATATGAGAATGAGTTTTGGCATTAAATCAATAATTAGTTTGGACTCACATTAGTGTCAGTTTCTGTTGTGTTAGCCTTTGATGTTTTGACTTTAGTTTTATTGGTTTTATTGTTTACGTCAATCTTTGTGTTGCGTTTTTTGTGATAATTATAATAGAGATAAAGAGCAGTTCCCAAAGCAATTGGTGTCCCAATAATCAAAGCCCATTGCACTTTAGTTAATAAGCCATTAGATTGTGCTGAATCTGAAGACATTAAAGCTATTGATGGCATCGATGTCTGCGTTGATACCATTTTAGGCATTGCTATACTTTTAGACATTTTCTAATTTACTATTAAATGGCATTTAAACTAAACATTAATATAAGTGTTTAGTTTATAGCAATTTTTAATAAAAGTCAATATTGATTTCAATATCAAATATTATTAATAAACTATTGTATTGTTTGAGGCTTTAATAGAAAATTGAAATATTAGTTAACAAACACTCTATGACTGATTTTAACTGAAATGGAGAGCAAAACATGTGATTGTGTTGTGATTAGAGTTGAGAGCGAACACATCATAAACATATTCCATAACACAGTTGAGGGGAAGGGTTTTACAGATTTTGTGAGAAGTCATTGAAGCCAATGGTTACAAAAGCGTTACGAATAATGAGTGGAGTGGCATCTGTGTGCACTTCATATTAATAGGACTCTAAGTATTAACTTAATTGGTAACATTAAAAAAGTCGTGCACTGGCCAGGTGAACACTAGAGCTGAGAAATCACAAAATTTTCAATCCCAATCCCAACCAATCCCATCGAAATTTATGAATTTCAATCCCAAACCCAATCCCATCCCAGTTCCAAACCCAATCCCAATCCCAATCCCATGGCTTTAATTTTCTATCAACTTTAAAATAAGTTATAAAAAAAATTTGCGAAACTGCTTATATTATTAGTTTTAAGTGGAATCTTAAGCTTACTATACATTTATTTCAACACTAATTATCTCAAAATTAGTTTGAATTATGAAAAAAATATTGGATAGCAATATATAAATAACTTTAAATAAATGTAAAGTTAAAAAAACTTTTTTTTTGAGAAAATCTCATTTTCAATGCCACTCAATGCCATTATTCTAAATTTGAATCCCAATCCGATTTTGAATGCCATTGAGATTCTGAGCTCTAGTTCACACCTACTTGTATGGTCACTGATAATTCCTTAAAGCATAAAAAGGGTAAAAAGCATACCCTCTTCTAGAGAAAAGCGAGTGCCCAAAAAATAGTGCGCTGTTGTACCGAATTAACTAACAAGCGTTAAGTTAAGAGGAATTTCCCTCTCTTTAAATAAGCTTTAATGTGCTTTAATGTGCTTTAAACTGCTTTACACTATTTATTCCTTAGTTGTTTGACAAAAATTTGGTTTTTAATACAGTTTCAATGATTTTACAAACTTTTCAATAAAGACCTACACAGTGTAGGCTACACTTTAATTTTTAAATATTTTTGGAGAGTTAGCATTGCCCCTCCCCTGTGGCTACGGCTTCGGTCATAGCGACAAAATACCTTTATTTAAAAAAACTAAATAATAGAATAATTAAAATTGGAGCCATAGATATCTATTACTTTATTACTTTGAAAGTGAAAATTTTTAAAGGGTTGTAAGACAGGAAAATCCTAACTCCATAGTCCATAAGTTTAATGGAGTTATTTTTGGGTCGTTGTATTTTTGTAATCAACTGACCCCATCACTGACCCAATACAACTAATGTTCAAACTTATGAAAGGAGTCGGTCAGGTTTGGAAAAGGTTTGGAAGTAAGTGTGGAGATAGGTATCAAATTATAGCACAATGAGATATGTCCAACCATAAAGTTTGGGTCCCACATTTTTATTGCATTTTTAAATGTTTCGATGTCTGGAAGGGGTTCGCCATTTTACCCCCAACTATACTCCGCGTCCGCATCCCTGATGTAAAACATTGCTTAGAAGTAAACTTTTTAATATATAATTTTTAAATCAAGAAATTTATTTTTTGATACAGTAATTCTTGTGAATGATTTAAATGTTTAACAATAAATAGAAATGAATCGATAAAAATGTATAAAAAGTTATTATATTCATAGTGTGCCATAATTTACGACAATTGATGTTTCATCACTATTGTCGTCATCAGTTTCATCAACTACTTCTTCATAACTGGGAGGAGGCGTTGACAAAGTGTCGTCGATTTCATCTTCATTTGTATTTTCATTTAAAAAGCTATTGAAACAATCACTTTCGACCTGCACTTCAATAAGCGAACAGTTTTGTTCAGTTTGAATATCATAGTTATTGACAATCGTGTGATTCAAATTAGAAGTACATCCCATCCCATCTTCATCGAAGTCAATAAGTGATATACTATTAGGTAATTCTGGGTCGAGGTTTAAATGTTCACATTCTGTATTAGCAGAAGTGCAACTTTCATACGATTGTATACTATAAGGTTGACTTTCACAGGGCTGCATATGTGACGGACCAGCGTTTGGACAAATTTCAAGCGAATCACAATCAAAATGATCTTCATTTGGGACACTTGTCGACTCTGTTCTTCTACTTGATAGTGAACTTTCTGTTTGAGTGTTCGCCACTTCAATAGATGTTCGCTCCAGAGTTTGCAACTGTACGTCTCGATACATATTATTTGTTTTGCTAATCTCTTTCGGGTAATCATCGGTTTGACACGACTGCTCTTCGCGGCTAATCTTTTTAGATTCTGTTTCAGCACTCGTTTGATTAATCGTTTTAATAATACTGGAAAAGATAGTCATAGATAGTCATCAATATCTCACAAATATTGTTTATAACAGTTGTTAATAACAGTTTTTAACAGTTATAACAGTTGTTAATAACAGTTTATAACAGTTATAACAGTTATTAAGAATTAAATGAATAAAAAATGCATACTTAGAACTTTGTGCTTTATTATCTTCAGTTACTTTGACGACTATGTTTTGCAGTGAAAAGCTGTCCGAAGCGGGCAATGGCTCTCCTGTCAGCGGAAGAATCAAATAGCTTTGGCCGTTGACACTGAATATTTGGCTGAATGTCTTCAATGGAGAAACTGGTGGTGTAGTCGTTGTATTTGTTGGAATAGCTTCGGATTCATTGGATGAAAAATATTGAGGAATCATATTTAAAGATAATTGACTGACTGATCGGCTTTGACTAAACGGTGGAGCCGAAGGCATCAGTTGATCAGCACTTAAACCCCGATTTCTATAACGACGCCTTCTTGTGGGTCTATTTTCATAGATATGTTCATCATATGTATGATATAAGTTGGCGTTTCCGCTATAGTAAAAACACGAACCAATCAGTATTAGAAGGATTCCCAGAAGGGCTAATATGAGCCACATTTGGTCCCAACGAATATATGATAAATACACTCCTCCGACGATTAGAATACTAGCCATTATGCTAAGCAGATATGAGAAACAAATTTGTGGATTACATGACTTCAATTTTCTTCTACTTCTTCTTCGTGATGAACTGTCGTCGTATTGAAATCGAGTCATTGTATTTGTTTCCATAATCGCTGATTATTTCAGTGTTATATCAATTTTGAAAAAATATATTTGAAAGTTTTGATCAAATCTTTGAAACCTATATTGACAAATACAGAGTATTGGTTCAAGAAGTCAGAAAACGCGGTAACTTTTACAGTAGTCATGATATTATCAATAAACTTATCTTCTCATTAACCTATGTTATAAACTTATTCATAACTTTGTCATAAATTCATAATTAAGTGAAATAGTCTAAAATGTACTGTAAGTTTATTAGTGTATAAAGATTTGATTTCAATGCCAATATTTGAGATGAGAACATGTTATGATAGGAAAAAAGATTCAAATAACAATATTGTATTGAATCAATTAATAACTTATTTTACATTCATACAGTTTCAAACAATACAATTTCAATTATACATGTATTAAGTTCAATTAAATTTGTAACTAATTTAATAAGATATAAATTTAATATAATAGCAAAAGTATAAGTCAAACTAGTCGTTAAGATATTAGAGTTAACGCCTTAGCCTAATTAAATAAGGTTCATTTCATTATATCAAACTCCCATTTAAAGATATGCTAAACTATAAAGTTATGAAATTAAATTCAATTTAATTGTTCAAACTAAATGACTTAATTAGGAAATTCGACAGATAACACAAATTAATATTTTTTTTATATTGATTGATTTGTATTGAAAACTTACCTTTAAATTTTACCCAAAAAACATTTAGGCTTAATTATAACTTAAGCTTTCATTTGAAGCATAAGGAAAAATGGATAGCATTCAAAATCAAACGATATGTTTAACACATAAAACTTATGACAATTGGATGAATGTAATGTTATGTCATGTTATGTTTTTAATTGAATATTTGAATATGATTCAATTAAGCGAAATGATTCGATCGCTCTCTACAAATAAATTCAAAACATTCTTTGCACTCATACAAAATACAAACATTAATAAAAGTTTTATGGGAATTAATTTGATCTCTTTTTATGAGAAATGCTTCCTTTTAGATTAGAAATAACAGCCCAGTCATAATTAGAGATGTATTATATGCATAGAATTAGACATGCATTTAAATCTATCAACAATATTAATATTACATTTTATTTCATTTCCTTTCAACAAAACTAAATTCATTATACACTAATTGAAATTGTATTTCAAATAATTAATTTCTATTTAATAAAATTCATATCTATTAATACTATTATATAGTAGACTAAATACAAAGTTTAAATATTACTTACCTCATATCACATCAATTATAATTTTGCACTTTTAATCTTTATTTATTTATAGCGTTCATTATTTTTGAACATATATTAAGTATTTTCATTTTATTAAATTTAAATTAAATGATTATATACTATATTAATATACATGTATTTGCATTTGCAATAGTTTATAAAATGTCAAAATAATGCCCAAATGTTTATAAACATTTTAATATTAAACCCATCGCCACGTCAGGTCACTGACAACTTTAAAGGGAACAATAACTCTAACTCTAGCTTAAGCTAAAGATTATTAAATTCAAGGTGGAATTACAAGCAACCAATCCATCTTTCATATATTGTAACTTTATTTCCCACAAAGGCTTTTTGTTGTCGTTCGACTGGATTTACAACATTTGTTTTTCTATCAAAATGTTGGCTGCGTTTAACTCGTCCTAAGTTTCGATTCAGTGCACACATAACTCATATCAAAAGCATTCAAGTTTTTGTTTAACTTTTTTCATATACGGAATACAAATTAGAATAACTATTCCCTTAATAACAGGTGCTCTCAATTAGTCCGCAGAGAGAAAACTATGGCTATTATTCTATCAAAACAGAGAAATCAACTTTAAACAAAACTTATTTTATACATTTTCTAATATAGATTTATAATATTTCAAACTGATTGGGACTATTAAAGTGTCAAATTAGTTGATAATCGAGTTTAAGTGCCTCAAGATTTTTCGTAAATACCTTAAAAGTTTGAAGTTAGGGATAGGGAAGTGAAATTCAGGCGAGACTAGCAAATGAATTAGCCTTTTATAAGCATACAGAGTTATATATAAGTCCATTTTATGATTCAAATCTAAAAATCTTTATAATTGTTAAAGTTAAAATCATAAAATTAATTTATGCATCAATTATTTTTGTAAACAATATCAATGTTATAAAGTTTATGTTTATATATTCATATAATATTTCTTCAAACAATCAATTCATTAATGTTTGATTAATAGCCAAAGCCAATAATCAAGGAATATTATAATTAGTGAATGCGGTTATCGGCTTACGCTCAATTTTATCCAATATTGACGCCGAAAAAATCGAAAAATAGTGAATTTTGTTTAGATAATTAATATTCTAGTGTTAATAAAGTGTTATAAATTTAA
>JAUJYU010000730.1:0-11499 GCA_033995675.1 Nothrus silvestris
AATGTAAAGAAAATTATTTGGTTGATATAGAATGTATATAAGCGAAAAAATTATTAAAGGATTTTTTTAATATATTATTAATAATACGGTTACGAGACAACTAATTCTTATCTTTATTTTTTATTGTTTTTATTAGTTATATATTTGAGACTCCATTCGGTGATTTGGAATATTTGTAATTATAAAATAATTGTCTGAACACAAGTCTGTAATGGAGGAGAATATTGTCAAAAGAGATAAAGTTGGAGTCGAAGACTTTGTTTTATTAGAGAATTTCAAAGACCAAAACGCATTCATTGAAAATCTTAAGAAGCGATTCAAAGAAAATTTGATTTATGTATGTTAAACTTATTGTTTATCTGTAACTGTACTATAATATTTACAAAATGTAATGAATTATTTATATGTGATCTCTTGAACAGACTTATATCGGACAAGTTTTGGTTTCTGTTAATCCATATAAGGATTTAAATATTTATTCCACACAATTAATTGAGCAATATAGAAATGTTAACTTATACGAATTGCCACCTCATGTGTAAGTGCAATGTACCCTATTTTCGGGTGTATAACCCGCGGGTTATAAAGTGGATTTTACACTAAAAAACAGGTGTGCGGGTTATGCGGCAGTGCGGGCTATACACCCGAAAAGAGGGTAATCGATATTAATGCAACTTTTGATAATTGACTTTTTGTAGTTTTGCCATTTCTGACGTTTCATACCGTCTAATGCGAGAAGAATGTCGCGATCAATGCATATTAATATCAGGCGAAAGTGGTTCCGGTAAGACGGAAGCCTCTAAGAAGATTCTGCACTATTTGGCGGCCGCCAGTTATCACAATCCAACCGTTGAAAGTGTTAAAGACAAACTGCTTTTATCGAACCCAGTATTGGAAGCTTTTGGTAACGCGAAAACTAATCGTAACGACAACTCGAGTCGATTCGGCAAATATATGGACATTGAATTCGATTACTTGGGTGCCCCACTCGGCGGTCACATTAATAATTATTTATTAGAAAAGTCAAGAGTTATTCATCAAAATAAAGGAGAACGAAATTTTCATATATTCTATCAATTAGTTAATGGAGCGGATGATCAAACTCTTAATAAACTCAATTTAAGAAGAGGTTCTCAAAGCTATTTCTATCTAAATCAGGGCGACAGCGAAGAGATGAAAGGAATCGACGATACGTCTCAATTCAATGTTGTTAAAAATGCGTTGAAAGTGTTTGAATTTGCTTCGAATGAAGAAGAAACCATACTTTCTATCGTTGCATCAGTTCTTCATATGGGAAATACTGGCTTTTATGAAGAAAACGGCGAAGCAGTTATCGCACAATTTAAGCCAATTTCTTCAATCTCTAAGCTTTTAGGATGTAATGAAGATTTGCTAAAACAATCGTTTACTAATCGTACGATTGAAGCGAGAGGTGAATTAGTAAGCACTCCATTGACTCGCGATCAAGCAATTTATGCAAGAGATGCTTTGGCCAAAGCTACCTATGAAAGACTCTTTTCATGGTTAGTCTTCAAATTGAACTCTTCTTTGGAGAACAAAGCTCATAGAGGAGGGAAGACACTAATGGGTTTACTAGACATTTATGGATTTGAAATATTCGAACAAAACAGTTTTGAACAGTTTTGTATCAACTATTGTAATGAAAAACTTCAACAACTTTTTATTGAACTAACTCTCAAATCAGAACAAGAGGAGTACCGTCGAGAACAGATTGAGGTAAAGTCAAAGGTCAAACATTAGTTTCAAAAAATTAACTCACATTATTCTCTATATAAAAGTGGGAACCGGTCGAGTATTTCAATAATCGAATTATCTGTGATCTCATCGAAGAAAGACATAAAGGCATTATCTCTCAGTTGGATGAAGAATGTTTACGGCCCGGAGACGCAACTGATAAAACATTTTTAGAAAAATTGGAAATTAACGTTGGTTCACATCCACACTTTTGTACTCACAATACAGCGGATAATAAAACGAAGAAAATTATTGATAGAGATGTAAGCAATTAAATAGACATGTTTTGGGAAGTGGGTCACTTTATCGACAAACCACTTTATCGACAGCCATTTAACCTAACTTAACCTAATCTAACTTAACCTAATCTAACTTAACCTAATCTAACCTAACCTAACCTTACCTAACAGATTAGATAAAGTGGTCGTCTCCCCATGTTTTGTATAATGGATTAAAATATGCGAAATACATTTATAGTAAAATTATATTTATTGTTAATAGCAATTCAGATTAAGTCATTACGCGGGAGAAGTTGTTTATAATGTGGACGGATTTCTTGACAAGAATAATGATTTGCTTTATCGCGATCTCAAAAAAGCGATGTGTTCTTCGAATAACGCAATTATTCAACAAGTCTTTCCTGAGAATGAGCTGAACAGCAAAAAGCGTCCCACGACTGCCGCGACGCAATTTAAGAATAGTTTAGTAAAATTAATGGAAACTCTACACTCGAAAGAGCCCTGGTATGTGAGGTGTATTAAACCTAATGATCATAAAACACCTCAACATTTCGACGAACAAGTTATTAAACATCAGGTCAAATATTTGGGACTTATGGAGAATTTGCGCGTTAGAAGAGCTGGATTTGCGTACAGACGTACTTATGATGCATTTCTACGAAGATATAAATCTTTATGTCCCAAAACATGGCCTCATTTCAATGGAAATGCTAGAGAAGGGGTTCAAGTATTGGTCAATTATTTGGGTTATAATCACGATGAATATAGAATGGGAAAAACTAAACTATTCATTCGATTTCCTCGAACTCTATTCGATACAGAAGATTCATTCCAAAAGAGAAAACATCAATTGGTGGCTATAATACAGGCGCAGGTGAGAGGATTTCAACAAAGAAAAAGATATCACAAAATGAGAGAAGCGGTCACTATAATAGCCAAGTATTGGAAGCGACATCAGGCAATCAAATTGCTTGCGAGAAGGCGTTGGGCCGCACATATCATTCGCTGTTTTATTAAAGGCTTTATAACTAGAAATGAACCCGAAAATGATTGTAATCGCTCCGTATGTTCTTAATTATTATTATTATTATTGTTAATAATAAACAACTTAAAATCTTTTATTAATTAGTTCGTAAAAAGCGTAAAGGCAGAATGGCTTAAAAGGTTAGCTAAAAAGTTACCCAAAAACGTATTGATCAAAGGCTGGCCGAAACCTCCACAAGTTTGTGAAGAAGTGAGTCCAAATAAGTGAAGAAGTGAACAAATAATGAATTATCTTTAGAATTATTATTATTATTATTTATTTGAAATTAGGCGTCGGCTCTATTACATTGCATGCACCAAATATGGCTCGCAAGAAAGTATGTGAAGAGTATTACTCAAGAAAGAAAACGATTAATGGATGAAAAAGTGTTTGCCGAGGATTTGTTCAGAAATAAAAAAGCGAGTTATGAGTCGAGCATTGCGAACATGTTTGAAGTGAACCGATTAAGTAATTAATGACCGATTGAAACCATACTAATAAATAATGGTTTAATTGAAACTTTGGCAATTTTTTGCAGGTAGTGAACTCGAAGCCCAACGAAGAAATATATTTGAAATTAAATACAAGAAGAATGACGAGAAAACTCTGTATTGTTTACACGTCACTAAATATGATCGACACGGATACAAACCTCGATCTAGAATTCTTTTGCTCACCAATTCTGCCATTTATGTGTTGAATGACAAAGACATGAAACCTAAACACAGACTTCCATATAAAACGTTATCTTCAGTGGTCACAAGTGACTTATCGGATGGAATTATGATAATAAAGATTCCTTCGGAGCTAAAGCAGGACAAAGTCCGTTATATTTAATAATTAGAATGAAAAATTGAATAATTGTAACTCTAAATTCTTAAATGACTGCTAAATGTCTTTTTAGGGAGATTTGATACTTGACTGTTATGAGCATTTAATAGAAGCGGCGACTAAGATCATCAGAATGTGTGGCTTTGAAAAGCTCAATGTTGTCAATTCCGGCAGGTATTCATTCATTCATACCATTCATTCATACCATTCAATACATACATATTTTTGAGTTGTATTAATATTTTGTTTTATTAAAAGTATAACCCATTTGATGGTCGACGGAAAACAGGGACAGATTTCGTTCAGTAAAGGCGTCCAAAATGAGATAATTAAAAGAAAGGATGGAATATTACAAGTGGTCTGTTTAACACTTATTTCATTTGTAAAATTGATTCTACAATTTTCCTATAATTTATTTTACAGAATTCTGTTTAGCGATAATGTGATTCTTCGATGATTTAACGATTATCTAAAATAATTACTAATTTCTAGTCTTGATTTCTGAAAAAAGGCACAAAAAGTGCCAAAACTTGACTTTAATTATTTTTTAATATAAAACACTATTGTTTGCATTCCATTAGTGATAAAGAAAATGACTTAACTTTTTATTAACTAAATATTATTAGGATATTAACAACTGTTTTCGATAAATATTTACATAAACTGTGCCTTAGTTTTCATGATTTTAATAAACAATATGTTATTCAAGTTATTCAATAAATGAAATAAAGTCTAACGTAAATAATAATCAATGATTGTAGAAAAGGCAGCAAAACCTGCGGCTCCGAGAAGACCACCTTTAATGCCAGCTATTAATTAGTGATAAGTATTATATCAAATATGTATTATTAAAGTTTTTATAAAAAGAATGGCAACCTCTAAGGCCAATGAGTCCACCTGTGATGCCACCAGCCATTGTTCCGTTCTTCCAATCAGTCTTTCCCCTATACTATGGGTTAACAATCAATTGAGATATAGTTATCATATTATGACATCTTATGATATCTTATGATATCTTATATTATATACGATGCAAATGAAGATCACAATCAATATGAATACCGATTCTATCGTACATTCCGTCGCCGCAAACATTGCGCCCAAAATCGCAAAATTTTTTGCATAAGAGAGTGTCTTAACTTTCATATCACGTAAGACTTGTTTAACAGTTTGCGTTTCTGTAGTCATGGCGTCGGGTCCGACACTCGCGGAGAACAGACCAATGGCTCCTCCGAGTCCGAAACCCATTACACAACTAAGACTCGTCTTAAAAGCACAGCTCTCGAAGACTCGCTCGACCATCAGTTCTTCGTTAGTCTTCAAGGGTTGCATTCCTATCGTCACTGGTATTAACATATGATCTCTTCGTCTCTTATTGGGTCCGATGAGAGCATCGCGTAATTCACTGAAGAGAATGACGTTCTCTTCGTTGGTCTCATTTGTCCCTAAATTGTCACTCATTTTATTGAATCACTAAATGATAACTAATTAATAATAATTGTAATATTGATAGTAAATAAAGCTATAAAAATAAAACCAGTCTTTCACATGTGATATACTGTATATCATATACTGTAACTTAAAAATAGTAAAACACATTCATATTAGACATTCTCATAATAATATCACACCGTATGGCTCACTACGACTCCCCTCCCCTCACATTACGATCTGTTGAATGAGTATAACAACGCTTACATGTGCTCTCTCTGTCCCCTCCCTTACCACTAATAACGTAATGGTATTATATATTGCAGTCTTAGAATGTGATAATATTTTAATAGCTTATAATAGCTATAATTGTGGTAATGTTGAGGTATTTGTTGTCATATAAACCAATATTAATGAAGATGAAGTCAAAGCTGCACTCTTATTGTTGGCGTTGACAACGGTTATGGTTGTAGTTGTGGTTCACTCGTCACTAATGATTACCCATAAGTGATATATGGATTGGAAGAGAGATGGAGTAATATATGATGCGTTTGATAACTAAAGTGATGCTGTGTTGAGCGCATCACTAGTTTATCCTTTACTTTCTTCAATTGATGTCAATATTGGCAATCGTTTAGAATGTCTTTCAATGTGAATAACTTTGTAGTGAAGTCTCAAAGAATCTGAATCTCAATTGAGTCTCAAATCACATGGCATTCAGTATTCATATTAATAGTATTAATAATACGACAAAACAATATGTTATGTGATATAAGTTTATATCCATTCAAATAAATATTATATCAAATCATATTAGATTTCATTTTCTATTAGAAGAGTATCTCTATTACTATTTCTAATCATTTGATTGTTTTATTAAATATTATATGAAGTTTACATTCTTTAGATTATTTTGCAATGAATTGATTGTTATTTAAATTGATTTAAAGACTTGTCGAAAAAGTGTGAAATAGCAGTACTTTATATTCATATCACATGATATTGAACTCAATTAATAGTATTATTGCAAAAGAGTATTATTTTTAATAAATAAATAACAAAATAACAATTGAATAAAAAAGTATTGCAATGAATATGAGTCCCGATCAAGAAAAGAAAGACCGAATAGTATACAAACTGGTGCTGACGGGCGGGCCCTGTAGTGGCAAAACGACAGGTCAGGCCCGACTCTGCACTTTCTTCGAAAACCTCGGATGGAAAGTATATAGAGTGCCCGAAACGGCCACAACTCTATTCAGTGGTGGCGTTCGCTTTCCTGATCTCAATCAAGAAGAAGCGGATAAGTTTCAGGAGAATCTAATTAGAGTAATGATGGCTATAGAGACGACTTTCTTCAATTTGGCGGATTCTTGTAAAACCAATTGTCTGTTAATCTGCGACCGGGGCATTATGGACGCGGCCGCCTGTGAGTCCTCTTTGTTTGAGTTCATTCTTCACACTAACTCTCATTCCCTTAAGACATGTCGAAGGAGTCCTGGGATAAGATCTTAAAGTTGAACGCATGGAATGCCGTCGAACTGCGCGACAATCGCTATAATCAAGTGATTCATTTGATTACAGCCGCAAATGGAGCCGAAACTTACTATAATATTGAAGATAATCCGTGTCGTACTGAAGGGCTTGAATTGGCGCGAGAGCTCGACAAGAAGACCATCGAGGCCTGGGTTGGACACCCGTATATCGATGTCATCGACAATTCCACTGATTTCGACTCTAAATTAAAGAGAATGATTGCTGTGAGACTTCAATTGTCTCTTTTGTAGCAATAGTTTAAGTATAAAAACATTTTTCAAATGTTTACAACTTTCAGAATGTGTGCCGTCGTATTGGTATCGACGCCGGCGATCGTTTGGCTAAAACAAGTCGTAAAATCAAGTTTCTCGTGGGTTCACTGCCTGCCGACACAGTATTTCCGCCTTTTCAAGACTTCGATGTTGTCCACGATTATCTCATTTATTCCAATCCAAAAATTCAGTCGCGCTTAAGAAAACGCGGACAAAATGGTAGGCATTTGTTAATATTTAGTTTATATAAATAACAATTACCGGTAGTAACCATTGAATACGTCGAATATAATGAACTGACAGGCAATTGGAGTTATCAGCACACACTCCGACGCAGTGATGCCGGCAATCAAGTCGTCGAACTCAGGCGACAGATCAATCATCGCGATTACGTCGTAAGACTATTTCAATGCATTTTCATTTATTTCAATGCATTTTCATTCATTTCCATTCATTTCAATGCATTTTCATTCATTTGATTACATTTTCATTCATTTAACTACATTTTCATTCATTTAACTACATTTTCATTCATTTAACTACATTTTCATTCATTTAACTACATATTAATTATGAATTGTATTGTATTTGATATGAAGAATATGTTGGCCCAACGCGACGACAGTCACTCTACGGTTTATAAAATAAGGCGTTGTTTCCTATGGGAAAACATGTACTTTCAAATGGATATATATAAGAGTCCGTGCAATCGGAGATGCGAAGGACTCATTTTGCTCGAAACTTACACAACGCCGAAGAGCAAAGAGTTTATGGACAAATTGCCCCATTTCTTGAAAATAGTTAAAGAAGTAACTAATGATCCTTCGTATTCAATGTACAACTTATCCTCTAAGACGGAATGGAGCGAATACTCCAAAACTACTCGTCTTAATAACTCAGTTAATCACAACAACAATAATAATACTGATAGTTAGTTAGCTCTAGTCATTGGCTTTCTTTATGCTATTGCAGTATTGTTATACTTAATCTACACTTATGTTTGTTAAAAGTGCTTAATATTTAGTTAATGTTTGCAATTAGAGTAGAAATGGATTAATTCTATCATTGTTTGTCTCGTTATGAAATACAAGATTCGTTAAAATTGATGTTAACTATTAGTGCATTATTGAGTTTGAACTAATTATTTTTCTAAGATATCACAATATCTTTCTCTTAACTGTTAATTGATCTGATGTTAACACTTGTCATAATCAAGTGATTGATTAGTTATGAATGACTTCATTCCAAATTTATTGTATTGTTTTAATCAAATTATATACACAAATAGTATGAATTTTACAATTTTACAAATCACTAAATCATAAACTATATGATGAAATTGTAGAAACAGTACATCTCATGAGAACAAAACTATATCAATTGATATAACTGTTTATACCTTAATTACAGAATGTATTGACGCCATAAATATATAAAATCTATTTTAAACCTCGTTTATTATAAGTCTTTTGTTATATTTTTAAAGTATTTGAAATAGTTTTAAAATGTGTTCAATAAAAGTTCAATAAAATTGCAATTTTGCTAAAATTCATTTTTAAAAGTCTAGTTCTGGCGAAACGAACTTCATTTTGGTTTCATTGGAAACTTCATATCGAGCGCAATCTTCGTTTCCGTTACCATTTTTTCTATAAAATGAAAGTCATTTTAATTTTATGCCTTTAAGTGACAAATACGCTCGACGTCAACGCTCATTCAAAATTACTTATTCCGACTCAGCCTTCGAGGTAAACATTGTCGCGAGTCTAACATTTTGTCAAATGAGTTCAATTGAGACTCAGATTCAGTCTTAAAAAGCTGTTATGCGAACAGAAAGTTGATCCTATTCCTAATGTAAGGCTATTTAAAATACTGCATGTCATTGTTATTTATAAATAAATTTTCATTTTCTCCATATTCTAATCAAATCTTATTCAGAAGATTAAGTTTTAAAAATTTGAGGATATAATTATACTATAATAGGATTTAATAGGATATAATAGGATTTAAGGATTATACAATTCTTAATTATTTAGATTTAAATTTCTATAAAACTTAAGTTCACGACTTGGCGCAAAAATTTGTGAAAGAGTCAAAACTCGAGCGTTGACATCACTATTTGCGTCTCATATTGAAGGGCATCTGCAATTTATTTGCTTTAAAGTTGTAGATACAAACCTGACTTCCACACAAATGAGAGGTCTTTCTTCTTTAATACATTGAACTTTTAAAACATTAAAGTAAAAATTGCCTAACATTGGCGCATAAGAATTGGCCGATCTTTTCAAGCATTTGAGAAAATCTTCATCACAATCACAATGAGATTTAGTATATAAAGAAAGAT
This sequence comes from Nothrus silvestris, assembly GCA_033995675.1. Lineage (NCBI taxonomy): Eukaryota > Metazoa > Arthropoda > Arachnida > Sarcoptiformes > Nothridae > Nothrus > Nothrus silvestris. The sequence continues at coordinate 9,427 of JAUJYU010000730.1, forward strand.
TTATAAGTCCGTAACCAAAGCGAAGTGCTTTTAATCTAATTGGGCAATGATCATGTGCTCTACAGCAGAGATCTATATCTCGTTTGATTCCGAGGTCATCATAAGAATCAGCAGCATCACCTAACCCACACCACTTAGTTCCTGCAAATTTCAACATTCTATACATTTGGCAACATTTGTATTTTTTAAAATATTAACTTTAATATATTTGTAATCACGTAAAAAATAGTTATATGCAATATTTCTAGAAAGTCGACACTAACCAGGTATTAATCCGCGCCAAAGTGAAAAAAGTGAGATTGAATTTTCAGCCGTCACATTAGGCGAAGTTTGTTCCGCATTGAAAGTTGGCAAAAGTGAATTCTCTGTGAGTTCTCTGCATTTGTTGATCGCTTCTTCCATTGTCTTGAAATCACAATTGACAACAGGTAAACCACTTGTAGATGCCTTAGAACCTGCTTTATCCGACTCTTTTTCGAGATCGAATAATTGACACTTTTCTAGTGATTTTCCAGAGCTATCAAATTCTAATAAAGCCATAGTTTTGTCCATAAGTAAACCAATTTCGAGAGGCATTGATTCGAGCGCATAGCTATTTAATGAATCTCCGTCTTCACTATCTTGAAGTTTATTCTCTATAATAAATGGGTTTCTTTCAAAACTCGAAAATTGATCGAAAAAGTAATAGGTGTTCAATACTCGAAATACCTATCAATGAAGATGTCATCACCGGTTTAAGCGATGCATAGTTAGCATCAATATCTTGAGAGTCGCATAAAATCAAATAAAACATGGATTGAAAACATAGCTTTGCAAATATTAAGTTAAAAGAAGAAAATAAGTAAACTAATGATTTCTTTGGATTCATTATGTATGGCTTTTAGACTTAATGAATAAGTTTAATCGATTACATTCAATGCCTGTAAGCTTTAAATAACTCTTTGAGTGCGAGTTAGTTATCTTGAACTACAGTATATCCCACTTCACAAATACAAATAAAACTTCAACAAAAGCAACACTTTTAAAGAAGTCATTTGGACTGATGTGGAAAGAGGTCAAACTTATGAAAACTTTTATAAAAAGAAGGTGTTTCCAAGAGTTCACAATTTAAGATAAAACCCACCTTTTAAACTAAATAACGTCTCTTTCAATGTTTATCCACCAAAAGGTGATTTTACAGCACTTAAGAAAGGATTACTGACTGTCTCATTAATGAGTAACTACAGTCAGTACAATATGTTTCAAATTTTTATGTGATTCAACTCTGTAATAAGAGTAACCCTCTGTAATAAGATGTAGCTTGTCAACTTTATTTATATAACATTTTATCATTTTCAAAACACATAACTAATCCCCATTTACACCACAATTACAATTATATTTCAGTCAATTTTCATTCAATTTCTAAATGCTTTCTAAATATGATAAATAATATCAAATTAATAACTAAATATTGCGAATACAATAAAATTTTTATTCAATGAACAATTGCGTGAAACACCTGAATATGAAATTTCATTATTATTAAATTCGCTTTAATATTACAATTAGAACACATGCTTTAATTGAATGAAAAATGATTCAAATATTCATATAGTTTTGATATTTATAAATGAATCGATTAGTAATGTGTTTTCAATATAACTTATGATTCAAAATGATTAACTCTTTTAATAAAAATGATAAAAACTTTTGATGAAATTGATAAAGTCTCCTACTATTGAGTAAATCTCACCTTTTGAAAATCAGTACTGTAGTGCATTTCAGTACTATACTGTACTTTAAAATAAGTTTTTATTTAATATTGATATATTTGAACTTCTTATTTTTTTAAACGTTTAACTACGATACTTATATACTGTATATTAGAAGTGAGATTCGGGCCGGTTCGGGTTCGGGCGGGTCGGGTTGATATCCAAAAATGTCGAGTTCGGGCTTTTCGAGTCGTTCTCTACACGTCTTCGGGCGGATTTCTTCCTTATTTTCAATACTTATAATCAGTTTCTAATATTGATAATAGTTTAGCCTATGATTAAACTTATTATTGATAAATATCTTTAATAATAAGTAAGA
>JAUJYU010000731.1:0-11490 GCA_033995675.1 Nothrus silvestris
CGAAACACTCAAAGTGACGATTTGAAAATGAGCGCATTTCGCAGTAAAATTGAAATAATTTAGCAAGGCAATCAATTGATTCGAAAATGACTTTTTAAAAGCTTTATTTTGATACCGTAATCGTTACTGTCGGATAAAAATGAAAGTATTTATTTTGAACTTAGAATCTGAAAATTTTTTCTTTCCAAGTTTCGCACTGCAGGCAAATGAATATTTCTCTAAACAAAAATACACGTATGAATGTTTGAATAATGAATGTTTGAATACACAATAATTTAGAATGTTTAATTTAGAATATTTTTTCGATTGTGCTATTCTAAATTTGTGAAAAACATGTTTCAGCACCATTTTTTGTATTCATTAAAAATACGCAAAACTTTTCGCTTTACGTGATATTTAAACGATACCCTATTACAGTGCAACAATTTATTTGGCCTTATTTTACTTTTACTTTTACAACACTATAGTATGTATTTCTACAAATGTCTTAATAGAATGTATAGAATGCTTGTTTTGGTTTTAAAAAGTTAATAAAAAGTTAGGGAAGCAATGGTTTATATATTTGAAACTTTAAAAATATGTAGAAATGATATACAGGTGAGAAAATATTTATATAAAAATAATTTCAAATGTTTTGCATTAAACATAAATGACTTGATATTATTAAGAATGCGTTTTCTGTAAGTAAAGCTCAATCAATCAATTTGTTACACATTTTTAACGTGTTCTCACGTTAATAACCATTGATATAACCATTGATAATGAGATTTGGCTTTAAAGTTAACTTTAGTTTTACGTCTTATTTACAAGAAAAGGGTTATAATCACAAAAAATGCTTCGAAGAAGTCATACTTGTGTTGAGATGAGTCATAAAATATTTAACCATCAATTTTTGTTGTAAATAAGGTATTCGCCAACCAATAAAAACGAGTCCATTAATTAAAGCTATCGCTGAAAATAATTTAAAGCCTTCACTTCTTGTATTCCACCACTCGTTTAGCTATCAGTTTATAATATTTAAAATAAATTAATTATTATTGAGTTTTATCGAATCGGTTGCCAATTATGTTACAAAAGCTTTTAATTGATATATACTTTAAACTAACCAAACCTTAACTGAAAAGATCTTTAATAATAATAACTGTAGAGCAAAATAATCACTCAAAAGTAAGATTAATTATAAAGTATGTCCAATTTTTAACTACTTATATGGTTTAGTATTAGTACAATAGCTGTCCAATAGCTGCCCAATAGGCGATTCATAAAAGTTAACTCAAATCAAAGGACAAAATGTACACTTTTTGAGAATTTTCAAAATTGAATCAAATATTTACAAAAATTATTAAAGATCTAAAAAACTCAGTTTGAAGTATTTTTTTAGAATTTTTGAAAATCTGAGAGATGGATAAAAAGTGTATTTTTCCGGCACAAGGGAGGGGTAAAGAGGGGACATTTTTAATAGAGGTGTACCATTAATTTGATACAAAAACATTGAAAAAGTAGCCGCGTATCATACGTGCAGAATAGCATATCCGCATCAGTGATACACATAGGCTATAAACCAAACACATTACTGACTCACAAACAGCCAAAACCCGCGGTTCATTTGTGCCGTTGGGGACGGCTTTGGCATTTTGACGACAGGTATGGGGGGAAGGATGGGGGAGGGATGGGGAAAGGGCTACATTTACCCGTCAAATGGCGGACCACTAGGAATCCATTTAACAAAAATGCAATAAAAACCCAAAATACCCCCTTTCAGGGTATGTTATACTTAATGATTACTTGACTTCTCAAATGTCCAGATTTTGCTTCCTTTCTGTTCGTCGATTGCATCCAATTATTCCAATTATTGTTAAACCGATTTCTAAAAGCGATTGTGTTTTCATAGTTCCAAACCATAGACGACGCAAATGCAGTTCCGCTAAACTTAGATTTCAATATTCATTATGTATTGCTTTTAATTAATTAAAGTTCCAATAATTACCCCAATTGTGAACATAAAAGGCTTTATAAGTGATTTCACATTCATATTAGAGTTTTGTTCACTTTCAGCCATCACTTTCTTCACGAAATTTCTAATAAATTGATTTTCATTAAAATGTGGTTTTATTATAAAATTATTTGAAAACCATTTCTTGTTATAATTTAATAATAAGTTAGTCTTTCGTATAAATGAAGTCATTTTATTACAAAATAATAGTCTATTTATTCATTTAATGGTAACCACAATAATAATAATTATAATTATAATAATTGAATCGTTTGCTTAATTCTTAAACTTAAATAAGTTATTGAGTTGTGATTTATAGTCGAAAACACATTTCAAAACAAAATAACATATGATTTGGATTTGACAATAATTTAAACATAAATAACTAAAACAATTTAGAGGGGGAGGGGTTCAAGCCCTTCGTCTTTAATACGCAATTTAGGGAACATCGTATGGGAATAGCGTTTCGCTCTCTTCAGGAGGTCTTAACCTCTTTGACAATCACTGAATGTGATGAATGAATATATTTTTAGTTTAATTGAAATAAAAAACATTATTTTTGTATAGAATTGAATTCATTACAAATTGTAAACATATGAATAACCAAAACAAATCTTTTTGTTGATAATAAAAATTGATATTTTAATAAATAATTAATACCAATATTGATAATAAAGTTATTTCTATGGATATTAATGTATAAATATTTAAATTATTTTAATTTAGAAATAATAATAATGAGCGTTAATGAAGAGTAAATAATGGATCAAATGAAGGTATCATTCAATTGAATGCAAGCAATTCAATGAATTCATTCAATTTATGATAGTTTAGAATAAAATATTAGTTTAAATAAACTTTCATTTTTAATGATTATCTCAATATTGATATGTCTTATAATTAGTGAAACTCTAAATCACATAAATGTAGAATTAGTGGTCTTTGACGAGAGTCTGGTTTGAGGTTCACTTACAGTCAATACTTATAAATATAATATTAATATAATTTAAATATTGATAATTGATGTGAATAGAGATGTGAATAGTGAGACATTTGGTGATGCGTAACAAATACATTATTAATACAGTATTATATTATAATATATATAATCCTAATATAATTTATGAATAATTGATTGATAATAATAAATATAATTTTAAATATCAATATTACTAAATAGTGAATCAGTTTATTATATATTTGAAAGAAAATAGTGATTGGCGTCGGTATTGGGACTTACGATGCATTGGTTGGTATTCTTGCCATCAAAAAAGTTTGTTCCGACAAACAGTCGATTTGGAACCGAATATTTCAATGTCTTTTACTGAATGGCGGACTTTTCATAGTATTTATGAATTAATGTTTGACTAAATGTTAATTATAATAATATTCAATTGACAATAGGTGTCAATATTCGTATTCAATTACGTAATCCTGAATTGTCTGTATTATTGCATACAATACATATTTGGTTCTCAACACGGAGTGGTGTCTTCGACGTGGCTCTGGTTAGAGCCGACTCTGTCGTACACATTCTCAACCTTCTGGGTTTTGCCACTATTCTTCCTCACGCGAGTGGTCAACGCCTTATGGTTTCAGGTTTTGTAAAATCACAAAACATCCAATCATTGTATAACCCATTATATCAATTCATAGGACATCGCAGACAATGCATTCAGAGGACGTCCGCAAGCGATTGGAGGCATTTCTATATTTATTGCCGACACTTTATTTAGTCTTTTAATACAAGCTTTGTTTTTATTACAGGTTATTATCATTGAAATGAATACCATTTAATATTATAATAAGTGCTAAATTGGATTTATATTTTAGGCAATGGTCGCAGTCTTCTTCCCAATTGCATTAGTCGGACAATTAGTGAGCACTTTTCACATTAGTTTATTGTATTCGTTATACTCTTTCGAATATAAGTGGTTTAATATGGGTTCGTATCTCGAGTCGTATCACTTTCGACTTTGATTTTATATTTTTTATATAAATCGAAATCTATATATCGAAATATAGATCGAAATCTTATATATCGAAATCTTTTCATAGGTTGGGAATTACATCGAAGATTACATTTTATTGAGAATAATTGGCCCTACTTTTTAGGGTTTGGACTACCGCTTGCATTTGCCACATATATTTTGCCTAATTATTACTTAAGTGGTGGAGTTTTCTCAATATTGTTCCCATTGTTTATTATAAGTGCTAACGAAGCAAAACCACGAACTGGAATTTGGTTAGTCATTAATACATTTGAATTTTTTATTATTAATGGTTTAGTTATAATTGATTTAACTTTATAAACGTTAGTGATTTTCAAATCCACGTCTTTTCTGCTGTTGTTTGGCTCTCAAATAAAATACTATTTTTCGTTTTCAAAGTGAGAGTTCCGGGAAATCAACCGAATAGAAGATAGTATTAAACCTGTTCTTAACTAATAAAATCAAATTCTCACAAAAATTCATTACAATTCTGTATTCATTGAAAACCAAAATATGACGAGAGCTGGAAAGAGCTTAAACTAAAATTAAATTTATACTAATTATGAAAACTTGTAAACTAAATATTTTTCATTTGCAACCAATGATTGCAATGTACAGTACAATGAATAAAAGTTTTGTTAGTTTAAAAGATTGTTTAATTGATGAAATAAATGATGCATTATTTGTAAATAAAACTCTATTAATGCAAGAATTTAATAATATGCCAAATATTAAAAAGCGATAATACAGGAAATTATTAAATTTGAAAGTAGTCATTAGATGGAGAGTACAATCAACTTTTTTCGTTTTAAATACTTTCTAATTTGAATGTTGTTTAATTTTGATGTACTATTGATTAACAAAAGTTTATGTCTAGTGATATGAATAAAATTGCACAATTTATATCCTGTGTTATATTTTTGTTTTATAAGTTTACACTAAGTAACTCTTATAAGTTTACACTAAGTAACTCTTATAGGTTTACACTAAGTAACTCTCATAAGTTTACACTAACTCTTAAGCTTACACTAGAGTTACTTTTGATAAAAATAACAAACCATTTAGTTAGGAAATCATAATTACCCGATTAGTGGTAAGCAATTGAATTGAAATGCGCATCAAATAACGTATTGTATAACATATTGTAAGTGTAGTGTGTCTTTCATAAAACAAGACTAGATTGAAATGAATCAAAAATCCTAATAACAAAAAGGTCTTCATATTTTCAAAGTAACTTAATTTGATGTTATCTTATCTTTTGTCGAATTGAGAACTCAGTGACAATTTGAAAATTGTGTTTTCAAATGAAAACCTGCATTCATAACGCATTCATTGATTTCCTGTTATCCCAGTTTGTTTGCATTGAGTGCTTTATCTATAGTCTTAAATGTTGTAAAACCTATTCAAACATTGCATTCATAAGATCGCATTCCAATAAAAGCACATAATTGACAGTCATTTGACAGACATTATGTCAACAAAAATCTCTATCGTGTTATAGAAAAAGACACTACAAATAAATGTTGCAAATGTTGCTATCCATTAAAATGAGCTCTAGATGTACACTGTGTTGATTATTGCTTTTAAACAAATCTGTTTTATGGCAATTAATATTAATTGTGTCGACAATTGTGAAAGTGATTATAGCATTAAAAGTGACTCAAAGTGAAAATAAATGAATACAATATAATACAGCTTTTTCCACTCGTGGTTATAAAGGTTTTGTTAAATCTAATGTAATGAGCAAATGCAATGCTGTTTTTCTATCTTATAGTTATTACTTCATTGCCATTTCAAACCGTTTTGAACATTGAAGACTCTGTCAAAATGCTATTAAACTATATTAAGATAATTGACTATATGGTGAGTGATATACAAATGAAGTAACAAATCAGTGATAAACAGCGTTGCCATACAATCATTTATCGAAACATTTAATTTACTAATTAAATGATACCGAAAAAGTTACATATCATATCATATTTGGAAATTTGTTCACATGAAAAGGGCTTAAATTTATGTATCGATCCGTTTAAAAACTAAACCTAAAAACTAAATAAATAACTTATGGCAACAATTAAAGAGCGAACTGCCGAATATATGAGTGCAATGAATGTCTTCACTCAAGTTTTAAAGACTAAAATAACAGTACATATGATATCTTCTATGAAACAAAAACTAGAAATGGCTAATAATATATCTAATAATAATGTAATTAATTGAATTAAAATAACGTATAAATGAACACTAAAATCCGTCGATTAACAATTCAAAATGCACACTACCCTCGCGATCCATTCTGTCGTGTTTTATATTTTTTGCCCACGCCTTGCATTCGATATTAATTAAAACTCCAGGCGTTGGCTTTAAAAAGTGTATAAACACAAACGGCGAGAGATATCCCGGTTGGTTAGTGAAGGGGAAGAATTTGAAGTCTATGCCTGCTTGAGGGTAGTAATTGATGGGACCAATGTTTTCTTTGTCGGCCGGGTTCTAAACAAATCCATATTTCAATCATCAATTACAATATCTATTAAGTCTCAAGCCTTACCTCTCCTTCACATGTTATATAAACCACATTCTTCTTTCCCTGTCCGTAGCCGTTCCTTACAATGTCGGGAACATTCTTGTCTTGTGCAATATCGCTGTCTTCGTATTGTTCAGGTTTCCAGTTGTAAATCTATCAAAAGCAACCAAATAATCATCCATTCCAACTATTATATTACAGTCAAACCCGTTTATAAGCAACTCCGTTATAAGGAATCTCCGCTTATAAGGAATGATATCGTTTGCACCGATCGAATGGATTTCATTATAAAGTGATCGGTTATAAGAAATCCCCGTTATAATGAACGCTTTTGGCTGCACCGACCTGTTCCTTATAAACGGGTTTGACTGTATATCGATTCGATTATCAATGACTTACGCGATTCAATTTAATGAGAACGCAAGGATCACCCCTTTTATAACCGAAATTTTGTCCTTTAGTGCAATTGTTGTCGATATTTTTAATATCGAAAAAACAAAATTTGTCGTCTCCAACAGTTTTATTGTTTTCGCACTGATCGATATGCGCTCCTCTGTCAGCACTGCCGTCAGTGTTCGCTTTTTCATAGGCTGTAAACATAATCCAAAATCAATTATCAATTAATTCAATATTTGTCTGAGAAATTGCAAACCGTCGAGAATGTTAAGCAATTTAAAGTCGCGTTTTTGTATATCAAATATACGACACTTAAAAACTCTCTAATTATAACATTTTTTCTCTCAACTAAAATCATTTTAAATATTGCAACGAATAATACATAATATAAAAAAGTATTTCAAGTATTGTTTTTCAATAATACATTATTTTCACTTAAAATATATTGCAGTCAAATAATAAATTGTTTCTACCAATAGTTTTTGCTTCGAAAATCTTTTAGTAAAAGTTATGCAATTCAAACATCAAAAGAAACAGTTAGAGTTGCGAAATACTTAAAAGTATTGAAATGTTATGAAAAGTTATGAAATACTTTCAAAGCATATTATTATGCGATGACAATGAATAAAAATTAATAAAAAAGCAAATTATTTGTCATTTTTTATGCACCTGAATATGACCTTCTATTTTCTTACACAAACACTTACTTCAATGTAATTCAATATTAAAGCAAAGATTAAAAACTTAAATTCCTTGTTAGACATTTCACATTGAATTTTTATTATAAAAAAATCAATAATACAAGGCATAGTAGAGGAGGATGGCCATGGTTAGCCATGGTGAGCCATGGTGAGCATGGGGGCTATTTTTTAAGAATATTGATAACTTACTAGCGCTTCAAAAAAGAGTTCAAAATCATAAAAACCCATTCAAATACAGTCGCAGATCCTTAAGCTAAGAATCGTGGGAAAATATTTGATATTATGCTTTGCACATAAAAAAATTAGCAATTTTAATTAATTTTCAATATATCACAATAGAAAATAGTCAATGTAATAGCATTGTATTATTTAAAATACTATCTTTTTAAATTGAGAGCCTAATGTGAAGTCTTTTTTCTAGCATTTTCAATGCAAACATTAGTGATCAGTTAACCCGATTCAAAATGTCACTGAAAATTGAAGAATCACAAGAGTTAGAGTACCATTAGAGTAAAAACCATCATCTCAGATGCAAATCTACATTACATGCTAATGCTATGGTTATATCCACAAGGACAGTTTTATAGTACGGTAACTTTGTTCAACTTGCTTAGCTTTCCTTCTTAATTTATTAGTATATTTAATCCTATCAGTTGATTGCAAAATTTAATGCAAACCAAATAAGTATTTAATAAACAAGTAAGTTAAATATTATTAAAGCTTTTTAGAGCTTTTATTGTTTACAATATTTGTGGTTAGTTTGGAAATTTTTTCTTATCAAAATACTACATAATCTCCAGGATTAGTATCATTTGGGAGTCTCGAGAATATTATCAAATCCTGGAGACTCCACACCAATTCTGGAGGTCTGGCAGCTGTACATTCAATCATATTTACCAATTTATATATAATCAGTGATGTTATAAAAATATATTTCATTTCTAAATTTGTTATTTAAATAATTATAATTCCCTCGAGATCTGTACTTTTTAAAGCCATGTAATACTTATTTATATACGAATTAAGTTTTCACTTATCATTTGCATAATAAATAATATTTCCTAAGAAAATATTGCCATTAATCAAGTAAATTTACGGTTATGTTTATAATGATTGTTCATGTTTTTTAGTTTTGCAATAGAATTAATGAATTAACAGTTTATGAAAACATCTATGAAATTATTATAAGTTTGTAAAGAGCATACTTTAAATGCTGCCACAGAACTGTCATTTTACCACTAAGTTTACCGACTGCTTACTTACATATTTTAAAAATGCCTATTCTATAAATCATTTGAAACAAATAATTTATTTAATATTTAAAGTTAAGGAATTTTCTATTAGTTATGGAAAATGAATGTGCGCTACACTTGTATCGTATATAATGCATATTCAGTCTAAACAAATCTGTAAAATCATTAAAATCGAGTCTTAAGAATACTATTAGGAATTAGAAATTTTATGTCGAGTTTTAGATGTATTTAATTGAAGTAAAGAAATTTTTTATCAATTAATATAAAATTGGTTTCACCCGAATCTGCAAAAAGGTGTGCTATAACTCTAACTTTATAACTTATAAATTGATAACTTTATAGCGGCTCTCTTTATAAGGCTTACAACTATTATTTAAAGTGAATCTTAATAATAAAGTATTAGAAAATTTTCATTTTATGAGTAGTAATTTCGCTACGACTTGAAATGTCATTTGAAGTGATAAAATGAAACGGTTTATTCTTTGTCATTATTATTGTTTTATTAATTACTAAATTATTCAAAGATTGTGTTTATTCTATTTTATGAAAATTTCCACAAAAAACTGTTAATGTATTAGAAAGTGATAAAAAGTGATTATAAAATGGGATAAAAGCACGTAAATATGACACTTCAAATATCAAATGTGATAGACATTACATTTAGGTGTTTCCTGAAAGGCATCTCATTCATGTTGAGTATACAAAATATGAGCTGAAACCAGTTTAATGATTATTTTACTGCAAATCATGATCATTAGATTGCTATTACATTAAACAAAATTATTGGATTTTGCATTTGTTTAAATTACAAATCATATCAATATTGTCATTGCATTGTAAGGTTGCTCAAAGACTATTCACTAAATGATAAAAATAGCATTTTTTAATTTTAATTAAAATACAATTTCTATTTTATAAGATGACAGTTCATTGTTGGTTAAGTTAACCTTTAAAGTAAAAGTTATTGCAAAACACAAATAATGCTATCATTTTCGCGAAGTCATTAATTCAATATTTAAAGCTCATCTCAAATATAGTCCTCAATTCCGCAGACATGTCAGACATTGCATTAATTTTATATTTTTGAATCGGCTCAACAAAAATATGCATTTAATTATGTAATGCCTTTTGTGAAATATTTAAATATCAGTTATATATATATGTAAAAAAAGATTTAATGCGCCAATAAAAGTAGGGTAACTTAGTTTATAATAGTTCGCTCAATAACTTCAATAAATTAATGTTCGTTTCCTTGACTCATAAATATATATATATTTTCGTAATTAAAAGTAGAAAATAACTGAATATCTTACAAATAAATAGAAAAATAGTTGCATTTACTCAATAGAGACTAGAGTTCTTTCGTATATATATTTAAAATTTGAAATGTATTTTTGTGGTTACAAAGGAGGCTATACTGTATGGGAATAGAGTTCGTAATTAGACTTTCAACACAAATCTTCTCCATATTTAGGAATAAGATATTTATTTAAGTTAAGAGTCAGTATCAAAAGTTAAGAGTTTAATTGAAAAATTACAAACATTTTTGTAAGTATAGGCATATTATTATACTTATAATGTACTTATTATACTGTTTTTGCAAAAAATATAAGATTCAAGTAATTCTTGAATATCAAAACAATTGAGTCAAAGAGTAAAATAAAAATTATAGGAAAACATATTATTAATAATCGAATAATAGCCAACGATAAAGATTGAATACTTAATAAAGTGTTGAAAATGGTTATGACTTATGTGTATAATAAGTATTATATAGAAATAGTTAAAGTGAAACTACATTTGTTTGTCGATCGATTGAGTTTAAGTGAAAGTATATTAAAACGCAATTGATCGACAAAATATTGTGGATGACATTGTTTTAATGTTAATTGTTTTTAACAAGATTAAAGGGCTTACGTTCTAAAAATTTGTCTAAATTATCGGTCCAATGCTTCCAGTTTTGCTCACTCTGGCCCTGTTTGAACCAAATTAGAGTACTTTCAACGTTTTCATCTCTAGGACGAGGTCTAAACCCAAGACCTAATCAAAGATGGGTTGAGTGAAAAACATGTATTAATAGTATTTTAAATGTGTGGACGTATCAAATGCAATAATACCAGGATTAGAGCCGATCCGACTCTCTCCCAACTGCCACTTTGGGACGCGTTGATCAATAGTTTGATAAAATATGAGTAACATTAGTGCCCAAAAGGCCGCGAGGCATAGATAGAAGATTATGTAAAATACTAATATTTTTACTGTCAAATAAATAGAAAAATGTATTTTAATTATATGTCTTGTCTTTTCATTTGCATATCTTTACTGACTTTAAAAACTTTGATCTATTTATCTCCCGTTCAATGCTTTCATATTTTAAAAAAACTCTATCTTTAAGTTCTTAAACAAATTAATAATTGGGTAAAAGTTAGCAAACATTTTCATTTGAGTTGAAATAATTTCGATTTCGCTATCATTGGAATGACTTTCATATAAAATGTAATATAAATTTCAAGGAGAATATCAGCAAATGTTTAATCATTAATATAATTAATATTCTGTTTGACGCCTAACATAAATAAATAAGTTATCATAAAAATTAATTATAGCTTTTAATAAATGCGAACCATTG
>JAUJYU010000732.1:0-11489 GCA_033995675.1 Nothrus silvestris
ATTGGGACCAAAATCCCTATTAACACTAACGAGGATTCACTATAAAGAGGTTCACTATAACGAGGTATCACTGTATTCTGTTGTGAAGTAACTGAAAAACAATTGAGTGTAACAAACCTGTATGTATCCGCTGATGGGCCTTCAAGTGAGAACTTTTAGTATATACTTTTGTACAACCTATAAAGCAAAAAATAAATTAATAGTAATTATTATTATTTAATAGCAGCTGAATGTGAGGGCATAGTAATGATCTGTTCACACAATTAGTATTGTTTATAATATATTTAAAGATGACAACTGACTTATCTTACAGTATAATTACTTTTGGATGATTAATGTTATTTAGATTCAACTAATTATAAATCTATATCTAATGCTTGATTTAGTTTTATAGACCTATATATATAAATGATATGAAATAAGTGTATATATTCATGATTTAGTTTGACATTTTCGCATTACAACTAACTCGTTAATGGTATGATTGCTCTAATGCACATACAATTAAGTGTTTAGCCATTTGTCTCAGCGAACAAATAACTTTGTTCGATACCAGAGAACGAAGAAGATGGGGATAAGAGTGAAGACGTATTACTGCATTACTGCTTACTACGAATCAACGAATAACATCTGTGTCTTTCAGTTTGTGTGTGAAAGGAGAGAAAGAGAGATCAGAGTGAGTGAAGGTCTTATTGCGCTTCTTGAAAATAAGCTAAAGCAGGGCTTTCACTAATAATACTTAGGAATAGAAGGCATTAACAACTAAGCGGGATGTGAGGGAATGTTTAGCAACTAATGAACCCGAAACACGCACATGACTTAATGTGATGCTAACATAAAACGCGCACAAATTAAGCTTATTTGCAAACCTGGATAATCACATCGATGTATTCGACGCTTCTCTAACTCAGGATTATTGCGACGATTATATCGTTGCTGTGGCAGAGATGGAGCAGAAACTCCAGATTGTTGGGGGACCTGTTGCTGATGATGAGAGTTGGAGACTCGACCGTTCAGATTCATCGTTGGTGGCATTGCATTCATTTGGTGATGAAGTGGTGCACTCGGATTATTTCCACAGGCATAGGGTGGTGGAGGTGTTCTTCGATGTGGATGAGATGCTTGTGGATGGTGTGGATGGGAATGTGGTTGTTGTTGATGTTGTTGTTGCTGTTGTTGCTGTCTTTGTTGCTGATGTTGTTGAGTTGATGGCGAACCAGGCTCTGAATTTGGTGGAGTTGGCGGTAGATATAGTAGAACTCGATTTGTATGATGAACTGATGGCATATTTGTTAAGTTAGTTGACATCACATTATTATTAAAAGGCGAGCTGTTTATTATATTGCCATATATTGAAGGAGAAGTAGATGCAGAAGACTGTATGTTCGATGAATGTCTAATATATGAGTGATGTAATGATTGTTGATGTTGTTGTTGTTGAAGAGCATTAGGAGATTCTAAGCTATTAGTATTTGTGTGATATCTCGAGCTTTGTTGATGTGAAGGCTCTGTTTTAATAGAAACGAAATCATCGCAAATGCTGGCAGTGATGTCTTCCCAAATCTTGTCCTGAACTAACATACTATTCATGCTATATTGTTGTTGTTGGTGTTGATGTGCTGCTAAGCCATTGTGAAACTGTTGCGGATGAGGTCTTAATTGATGGGAATGTGAAATGATTTGTTGTTGTGGTTGTAAGTGTGTTGTGTTGTATAGAATGGAATTATTGATTTGGTTATCAAAAAACTCATCCGACTATAGGATATAATAAATGTAATGAATTGAAGT
This sequence comes from Nothrus silvestris, assembly GCA_033995675.1. NCBI lineage: Eukaryota > Metazoa > Arthropoda > Arachnida > Sarcoptiformes > Nothridae > Nothrus > Nothrus silvestris. The sequence continues at coordinate 1,789 of JAUJYU010000732.1, forward strand.
TCTCCAACAAAAGTGTTAAAAGATATTTAATAGTTATACACATTACTTACCTCTGAGTGTTGAGCAGTTCTCAAAATTCTATGCTTTAAATTGGAATCGTTTTGTTGAATCGATGATAAATGATGCATAGCGTTAGTGTTTGAATGGTTGGACACGTTTATATCCAAATCGTTTGCGTTCTCCAAATTTTTTATATCATTCACTTCAACAGTGGTTTCGGACCACTTTCTCAATAAACTACTCTTTTCCTAAAGATAAAAACTATAATTATATTCTTTGGGTTAACAGCCAAATGAGGCACTGCTTAGTAGACAGAATAATCGGTATTATGTGAACATATCATGCAATGCCAGCCTTGACCATAAGCTAAGCTTTTTTACTGAAAAGTGAAAAAATCTGATCCATGATTGATGGAAAAGCATTTTAATGTGTTTGCGCAGCACGAACTCCAAATGCTATTTGAAGCACTTGTGGTAACAACTAATCATTTTTGAAAAAAATAAATGTTGATAATTTACTAAAAGAATATTTAATGTGTAAAGTCTCTTCTCTTGCTATTTAAGCCATGAAATTAAAAGACAAATCTCTATGAATCGAATGGTTAGTATTTGAATTGTTATTAATTGACATTTATTTTCTGGAAACAGTAATTACGATTTCATTGGGTCGGAGGGAAAAACATAATAACTATTGGTTGACATTCATTGCATTCAAATTGTAATTAAGTTGATTACATGTCAGTTGTGTATTATTAATGTCTTTGTGTAAGTTTTATTATATTAGAGACAAAATAATAATAAAAAACATTAAAACACAGGATTATATAATAGATTCAGTAGTAGAATCTCTGCCTACGCTTGTAATCAATTCAAGCAAAATAATAAATCAAAGTCAAAGTCAAATAATCAACAGTAGCGCAACTGCAGCTAACTTAAAACTACTCTTCTTTCATAGAAAAGAATGTTGTAATTAATTTAATTCATAAGTTGGTAATAATAATAAGCAGATTCATAATTATTTAATTCTATTTTTAGTTTAATTAGTGAATGACTTCACATAACTATTGGTATTTGAATGACAAATGAATTGGTCACTAATTATCTGTAATTTAATTCACACAGATTTGAAATTTTCATAAATGCAATTATATAGTATATCATAATTAGCATTGATATCCCGTAGATCTTAATTGTGATCGCATTTATTTTGCTCGAGGGATAAGCCATCGGGTTGTCAATCGTTGCATTACATGCGAAGAGAAAGAGAGATGAGAGAGAAATAGGCAGTAAGACAAATGTTATGGTATTACTCAATGTCTTCAATCTCAATGTATAATTACAAAACATAACATATTTTGTATTTGCTTCGTTTTGATTTAAAAATCTCAGCGGGTCGTAAGCGTCCCATTTTCATGCATAGTGGGTCCACATGGATATACACGCGTAGGGGGTATGCTATCATCTTATGTTGATTACAACTCTAACATCTATGACAGATCGGACAATCATATTTGCTAACAGAGAATATCGTTTTTATACTTGACTGCAAAGCAGTCAAACATATAAAACATCATTAGTCCTGCAGTTTGTTTACTGATTGCTAAGTTGTTTTAGTAGTCATTTCAGCATTTAATATGAGCTAACTTTAAGTTATTCAATAAATAAGTTATGAGGTTATAAGCGTTTCTGCAGCGAAACAAATTGCTTCATATATTAAAGATAATCAAATACTTTCGATATTTAAGATTCTTGAATTCAAGTTATGATTATTTTAAAGCTATCATTAATAAAATGAGATCTTGTTTTCAATAATAAAATAGTCAAAGAATTGATGGGATGAAAAGTAAAAATGCTACAATTTATATGATTATTTGATTCAATGCAAATATTTAAATTATAAGTTAAGCACAATAGAGAATACCTCATACCTGGCAGTTGTAAAAGAAAAATATGGGCTTTAAAAAGAATACGAATAAGAGTAGGAATACGTAACAACAATTTATAGCGTTGAATAGCATTTGGTTCACTAAAAAACATCTCATCCAAAGTAATCGTGCAATATGTGCATCAAAAGTAGTAATATTATGCGAGTTTGCATTAGTTTCGACCCAACACAACCCGATTTGCTGAATCGTCGCGTTTAGCTTTCCTTTTTGACTATCACCTCTTCTTTCCGCTCTTTTCATTCTCTTTCCTGACTCACAACTCAGTTCCTCTTTCCCTTTCAATCTATTTCTTTACCTTAAACTTCGTATAAGTTTACCATATATTGCATATACTCTACTGTATTGCGTATTTGAGTTATCATCACAAACAAATCTCTCTCTCTCTCTCTCTCTCTCTCTCTCTCTCTCTCTCTCTCTCTCTCTCTCTCTCTCTCTTCTCTACAATTTTGAAGACCATCACATCGCGCAATTGTGGAGCGAATAAAATAACTCTGTTTTCAAGATAGCATTTGTTAAAATCAAAAGCAAAGCCAACCCCAAGCAATACGAAAAAAAAGTAATACATTGTATTTAATATATAGTCATTCACAGGGAAACGATGTGTAAAAATTTATATCTTTAAATTTATTATGAATAGAATGAGTTGTCCTGAGTTCAGATTTACTTAGAATGCTTGCAATCTAAAGTTGACAAAACTGAACATTTAATAAGTTAGAGAGGAAGCGATAAGATAATTCTCGTTCAAGACTTTTGTAAGTGAAAACATTCCTGTGATGTTATGGAAAGAAATATTATAATCTGACACTTCTTTATTTAATATTATTATATATTTATTTGAAATTATTTTATGAATAATTTATATGGAAATTATGACAAATTTACTTTTAAAGGAAAACTTTTTGGATTTGCAAATGTTTCATTTAATTTAAGTGTAAGCGTAAGTCTAAGCATATGATGACAGATGACAAATATTTTAACTGAAGCTATATTTCAGTTGTATATTATAAGTTATACAATGGGTTAGTTTTAAAATATAACATATCAAACATTTAACTTTAAATATTATGTAATTTTAAAATTTGTCGAAAGAAAGGCAAAAAAAACTGATAGAATCACAGATTAAATATCTATTGATAGATTCATACTATTCATAGATAGATTGACTAATATTTATTAAATAAGTTGAATTACCAGTAATTCTTGAGCTGAATTTGATGGCCAAAGTGTAGTGTTATTAGAAAAACCACCAGAAATGCTATTATCGTAAGACGAAGTAATAGGCGAACAATCAGGAACAATTTGATCCGCTTCTTCAGAGGAAGGCGAATATGTAGCGAAATCTTCGGAATGTTGTGCGAGAATGTGATTATTACTATTATTATTATTAAAGTTATTTATGCAGCAATTATGCAGCAATGAGTTGTTGCTGTCCATATCGTGCACCAAACAAACACTACAAAAACAATAATACACTAAACTTTATTTATGTACACAAACTTTTACAACGTGTTCTCCAATCTTTTTAGCTTTAGAGCTGAACAAAGTTAAAGTAATTGTGAAACTCTATGATAAAAACAGAAACAGACTGCATATTACTCGCAACGTTTTCTCAATGTTTTCTCAATGAAAGTAAGAAACAAGTCAAGGTTGTTGTTGCAGAGACTCTAGCAATGCGTTTGTTGAATATTTGGTTCTTAGTGGTGCATCTGTGGGGACTCCAATAGAAGGTTGGATTGGGCTGGATTTGCTCTCCTATCCCCACCTCTCTTATTGGACATTGAATGCCAAAAGCTAGCGAGTGCGAGTTCTTTTGTGGTCACACAAAATACAGTACAGAGTGCAGTATTATTCTTGTTGTAAGTTTAACAATTTTCTCAATGAAAGACACGCAGGACCTGATCCATGGTCCTTATCATAGGGGGTGACTTCTATTCATGAGGTCTTCTCATTAAATACCAATACGAGCATTACTTATTCAACTTTAAATAAACTCTTTATTATTATTTATTCATTATTTAGTCAATGTTTCATATATTTTCGATACTAATACTATTAGAATTAAAGAGTTTTATTCGTTATTTTTATCTATTTTTATTAATGCAATTCAATACATAAAATAATAGTGATATATAAATACAACTTTTAAATATTTCATTCATTTTAAGACTTATTTAAATTGAAAATATTTAAAGAAATACTATTTAATAATTTAAAAAATTCTCCTAAAATATCCTCTAGAATTCAATGTATAAAATTTTAAATAACCCTTTTTTAACTCTTTAAACATTTTTTGTTAAAATAATTAATTTTACTAAAATATTGTTTGAAAATTTGAGTTTAGAGTAAGGAATGGACAGGAAGTGCTATTGATTGTTAATGTCTGAATTTGTGACCTTCGCCACTACTTCGTCACTTCAGAGCTCAATTAAGGTGACATCTCCGCCCTCGCATTGGACACAATTAGGAATGGATCGGTTTGCTCTCTTCTAGTATTTTCTGTATTTACTCATTTCATTTCGAAAGCCTGAGCTTAAAGTCGCTCTACTGTTGAGCGCGATGTTTATCCCCATTCACACAGCGGGATATGAATCGCTAGTGAAGTTAGTAGTTGTTGCGTTCGCATTGATGGTCACTATGGTCTTCTGATAGCCCCTAAGGGAATACTTTAGGTGTACGGTCTATAGAATAAGAGGCAAGAAATAAAAGAAGCAGTGCTTCATCACTCAGGTCGAGCTAATGTTATAACTTATAGCTATACAATTGCCGAATGGCAAATACGATTGTCAGCTCTTATCCTATGACACTTTTGTCAAAGTGTTTCACATCGTAAATGAGTAAATGACACACAGATTCTTCCAAATGATAGCCATCTTTAGCTAAAATTCGAACTGTTATCCTCGGCTTAGAGAAGTTTGAATAGCCTTAGCTGTTATAAAGTATGAACAAGTTATACACACAATGAATGCCAAGTTGATCACCAGTGAGGCCTTTCTTAAGTTTCGATCCTTTTAATGCCATGAAATACTTGGAAATCTAGTCTTTAAAACTCATTTATCAACTAATTTATCTTCAGATGATTGATACTATCATTTGTTATATAAGACAATACTATATAACGTTCAAATCAAACAACGATACTCTATTATGATATAAAATTGTGTATAAAATTTCTGAAAGATAATACACTACTTAAGTTGAAAACTAGTTATTGATATATAAAAAAACTACTCTATTCTACTTTAATTTATATGTTTACAGGATTTGTAACCTAAGAACAATTTAGTTGATCAACAATGATTAGTGTTCAATAGTTAATGGAAAGCTTGGTTATAAGCAGGTAATAAGCAATTACCTAAAAACCTTACATTTAATGCACCTGTTATTGCCTGTATTGTAATGTAAATTAGACAATAAGAGAGAATGGGAGGGTTTAAGAAACTAACTCAACAATTACAATAAAACTTAACGCAAGTCTGACCTATGCTATAATATAATGTTTAAAAGGTTTGTTAGACCTATACTTAATCTGATGCTCTCTTCCCAAACAAAAGCAGGTAATAATGCAATTATGTAAAAGTGATTCAAACGCTTAAATAAATTACATTTTCTAGTCGTTCAGGACATTAAAGATTTGGCTAAAAATAATTGACTGTTTATATAATCTATATTTAGAAATTTGGAAATTAAATTTAGATTTTCTCGTTATTCTCTAAAGTAATTAGTGCTCCAATATATAGATTAATTTTGCATATTTTCCATTAAATTGTGAACTATACTGGAGAAGCACTCAATCAAATTTAAATTTAATTGCAATTTATTTTGAGAAAAAAGTTCAAAAACAGTCAAAACAGAAAAACTTCTATTGAAATTCGCATTGAAAAAAGTAATTTAAGGAAATTATTTAAAGACTTAACAATTTAAGTAATTCATAAAAGTTAGGGATTCTAACTGTTAGCAATTGAAAGCATAATATAGAATTGCGATTTATGCGGGTTTTTATTGCCGGTCATTCTTCAGAATGTATTAAGCAATTAAGTTTTAGTTTATGACAATATAACTCAACGCTAACTTTGTAAGCCATGTGGTTTCGATATTGAACAAGTTAGAGAACAAATGCATTTTGAATGTATTACTTTCCAAGAAAATAAGTGGAGAACAGGACCGGACATGAGTCATAAACAAAAATTAAAAGCTCAAATTTGTACACTATATCTCAACTAAACATTTTGTCACTTTAGCTAAAAAGAAAATAGTGTGAAAAGTTGTTAAACTTAAAAATATATTGTCTATGAATCGTTTTAAGTTGTGAATTTAAAATGCATGTTGCATGCATGTTAAAATCTCAGTTGGTATTATCTTTTTGAAATTTATAAAAATAATTTTTTTAGGTATAGGTAGTAAAGAACTTTTTCAGCTTATGTCGAATTTTACCGAATATTGACATCGCAATTAGTTTTGGTTATACGCCGATAAAGTTCTTCACGGTATTGTACATAATAAGAATATAAGAATTATAAGTGAATCTCTAAAGATACTTGTAAGTTAATACAGCATTAATTTTATTTATATCTTTTACCTGTACAGTCAATTTACATTGAATTCAATTTATAAAAAATCCTTTTGCATTATGGAAGTAGTCGAGTAATATTAAATCAAATCAACACATAGGGATCAATCAACACAAATCAACATAATGTACAAATGGGACGAAAATGCATTCTTAATATTTGAGTGGCCAATTCACTAATCGCTTCAATTTGTATTACGTTTATTGGAATTACTAAAAATTAAATGCAATTAATTTATTTTAATCAATGCCAGTACTGCCTATGTCTTATGACTTGACTTATGTGCACCTTTCATGACTTAAGTGCTTTCCTGGACGTTAATGTTATACACATATGCAGAGAGATGTATACCACTATCCGTATTAATTCGTTCTATTCAAAGCTGTGGTTGAACTGTAAAACACATTAACCATTGACCATTTCTTTCTTAAAAAGCTTAAACGAGTATCAAAATTAATCCAATCCATGTCCATGGTTTGGGCAAAATTTATTTATTACAAAATATTAGTAAAAGTAATTCCTGTACAGAAATTTGTATTAATTACCACAAAAGATACTCAAAACAAAAAATTATTTCTCTTTTATGTAATAAAAGAAGATATTAAAGATAAGAAAAGTGGAAACAACTTATAAGTTATAACTATAGTTAAATAACTAAATAAATCCTGTTATAGAAAAAGGCTCTAATTTTAAAGGTGGGTCGGAGTAAAGGCAAAATTTGTGTCCTCAGTGTTGTATTAAAAACCTGCAGATGCGTATAGAGAGGGGATTAAGCATTTTGAAAATTGGGTGCGCAGTACGTGAATGAGATTACCAATTACCAATATTAGAGATGGAAAAAAGAAAGTAGATACTTCGAAATTCGAATTATTAAAATTGGCATAAAATCCACAGTAACCTTTGAATTTTATTTTTCATACAGTTATTAAAGTTATTCGTCAAATTTGTCGAATTATCAGTTAATTAATTTAATAACTATTTGCAAACTTTTTTGCTATATCTGCTATATTGCAGACATACTTTGACTAAAGCTTTGACTAATCTATAAATTTAGAATTTAATGAATGTATATTTATTGTAAGCAACACGTGTTCACAATTATAATTATGATAAGAATTATAATAACTGTAATTATTTTTGAATTGTGATCATCTCAACCAAATTTATTATTAAAAGCGACCGCTAATAATTGATGCGAACGTCGCCTTATTATCATTAATATTCCAAAAAATATAAAAAAAACTTTAAAGCATTTAAATAAGGTTAGACTCATTTTCAAAGCTCAAAGACTTTTTAATCCATAATTTAAAATATTGCATAAGTTATCACTTCCATTAAAACGAATAATAATAATAATAATAATAATAATAATAATATGGTTTTATTTTAGAAAAAAAATAAAAACTTATGCAAAAAGCTAAATGACTTTTTGAATTACATTTTAGCTCATAATCAAAATGAAAGATTATTCATTTAAATAATAATTTATTTTAATGCTTAAATTTTGCTCAAGAATTAAATAACAATAAAAACATAATTATAAGCATTTTTTTCATTTGAAATTTCATTTATTAAAAGATACTTTATTATAGGGTTATAGCTTGACATTAAAATTGTTTTAAAGATGCAATTCGACAAAGTTTCCATTAGTCTTACAGACTATTTTTTGTAAGAACTTTACCAATACTTTACAAATAAATACTTTGAGTTATTAAAAAAAAAGTAGACTAAAAATAATATATTATGATTTATAATAGAATAGATTGGCTCTCTATCTACTAATATTACTAATAGAAACCACGATTTTAGCCTATCTTAACATTGTATTCAGGTATGTAATAATTTGAAAGAGTTTTATTTGATTAATGAAATAATTATTTTAGATTAATCATTAATTGTAGACTAGCATTAATAACAATTCATCCCAAAAGAAATTGCTTTAAATCAACATTTATTTTTCATTGATTTTGACATTTAAATAAGTTTGAGTTCAATATTAGTTTATTATTCATTTGGTGTAAATGAATGTCTTAATGATTGATACATTCTGTACAGTATATGATAACAAAAACACGTTTTATTAAGTTTCCAAAATCAACAATTTATTTATGCTGATCTTCACTTTTAACATTCATTGCATGTTTATATACATATTGTTAGAACAAATCTACTAATTTGTTTATTGAAGAAAAATTTCATGAGCTTTCAATTAAAATTCAACGAACAATTCTTTATATCCTTCTCATAATAGAAAAGCATATTTAATCTTAAGTCCATGTTTTGTATGACAACACACATATCATGTAGTATTTAAAGTTGTAACTTATTCCATAGTTTTAATAATACCGGTCTGTGAGGCACATGTTAGAACATCATTCTTACCAAATTATAGGTTCCAATTGAAACAACTGATCTCATCAGAAGGCAAACCATTATTATTTTCCTGTTCCGACAGAACCAGCCAAACGCCCACTCATCACAAGTTCATTCTCCCTCAAAAATGTTATCTATTTTCCTCAGTCTGAGTGTCTTTCATATGACGCCCACAAACAATTACTATTTATGTAACTCAAAGTTACAATAGTTTTATTTTAAAAGGAAATAACTATTCCGTTTAGCTCAAACGTTAAAGCAGACTCGAATTAAGAGTATTTATTATTCTTAAGTTTTAAGTTAATTTTTGTAAAGTTAACGTTTGTAAAGTTTGTAAATTAACGAGTTTCAAAGTAGAGGCAAATGAGATTCACTTAAATTCAATCATTAGACCGATACCGCTTTGGCGGATAAAAGGCACATTATAAAAGTCTGCGGATAAGGATGCGGGCGGTTGTGGATAATGCATTTAATTTTAAGATTATCCACATAAAAATTAGCATTGAAAATAACTTTACAAAATAAAGCAAATCTTGGTTTAAAATGTAAACAGAGATATACTACTGTAGTAGTAACTGTACTATCGGATCATGTATTATACTGTACGGGTTAATAAATGAATTCAAAGGAGTGGATATGCAAAAGAGTAGTTTTGGTCAATTTCTTATATGTTTTATATTCTTGTATTAAATTTAATAATGAAATCAAAATGCGATTTTTTGCGGATAACCGCTTCAGAAAATTTCGTGGATGCTGAGGGTGCGGCTGGTGAATGAGGATTTTAAGATTTTTGTCTTTTCGGTTTCTAATTATAA
>JAUJYU010000733.1:0-11484 GCA_033995675.1 Nothrus silvestris
ATTTTTGTATTAATGTTATGAATATTATTAATACTTATTTAATATAAATATGAATATTATTTATGATATTATTATTGTTTTCTATGAAAGTCTGTCTCATGTTTTGAATTGAAAATAAATAACAGAAAACACAACAATATAAGAGATGGCACTACAGATCTGTCACTAGTTGTCTACCAATTCATTACAATTTTGATAGAATTGTTGTAGAAATAAGTCTACGAAACGAAAAGCAAATAATCAACAATATATTTGTGATTCAAATATTTGGTTTAAAGTATAATCATTTCATACATTAAGAACGACGTACTGTTGCAGAGAAGGGGGAGTTTTCAGGTATAGCGTAACAGACAATGAGATAAAGGGAGAGACTATTGAAAGATTGATTTAAAGATATTGAGAATTGGTTGCAAACTAGACGACATCGACGGGGTAGGGGTTAAGTGAATTGGGGTTAATTGATAAGAGAGTGGGCGCTGTGTCGCCTTTTGTGCAGTTTTGTGCACTTTTGTGAGACTCTATTGATGAACGAAACCCAAGAGAAGTGGGTTGTGATCCAAACCTTCGAGAGTCTGCGTTGTTGTTTGAATGCATTGAGTGGTGAAGCAAAAGATTGGCATTTTTGCATTGGTTTGGGCGAAATGGCTGATCCCTCAGTGCAGCTGATAATTCATTTCTGGAAGAGTTTCGATTTGGTTAAATTGCAGGTAAGTCTAAGTCTCTTTTCAATGCATAGCAATGCACAGCTTTACTATTATTTGCATTCATTTATATTAACTTAATATTAGACTTATTTAAAAGTCGCGCCAATTGTTTGCTTCAATTTAAAGGCCAATGAATGAGTTGTTGAGAGAGTTTTCAACAAAAGTGTCTAAACGTATGCAATACTAACTCATGAGATGCGATAGAAATAGCATTTCTATTGCCATAACTATTAAAGAGAGTATTGATGACATCGATTGAAGATCGATATCAAGTGAAGCCTTTATATTAAGCGCGGCTCTTATTGAGAGTTAAGATTGCATTCACTGATCGACTAATGAAATAGACTTCAAATGAATCGTTGAAAAGCATTGAAAAGCTTTGAAAGCATTGAAAAGTTGAATAGTTGTAAAAGTGATGCACATTTGCTGGCTATAAGTCGAGTGCATCGCTGCTGCATCTCGTGCTACATATGATGATGAGCTCTATTTTTATGACTATTCCCCACATATAATATTATTTATAAATGTCTACACAAACAGTCAAACTCGAAAGCTTACAAAACAAAGTTTATGTATTCTTTTTAACGCTTTAAACAAGCTTTCAATTGCCAAAGGAGTGCAACAATTTTTTGTATTGCTTAGAGTTAAGTCTTCCTTATTTTGTTGATCCCAACGCCAAACTGTTGTTTTTGGCGCTGTCTTTGCATCACTACATCAATGAAACACATGAAAGCATGCTTTCAGTCAAAGCTTTATTCTATGCTTTATTGTATGCTTTAGTGAATGCTCTCACTTAACAATTTGCTAAGAGTATAGTCCACACCAAAAAATACTGCTAAATCCCTTTTCAACATCACATTATTTTAAACCATTTCATATCGAAACCTATTTTTTATAATCAGATAAAACAAATCATTGTCCGAACTCTTCTTTTGTCTTAATTTTATTACTAAAATCAAAGTCAGAGTTAACTTATTTGACATTTTGGTTACTATTTGAAAGTTTGTACACAAACTACTAATATTTGATATAAAGTGTCACTAATTATAATTATAATGACTTTGGCTTTTCTTTTCACACATAGTTCTAAGTGATCAAAAAATTTAATAAATATTAAAATATTAATTTATATTCAGTTTTCATGAACTAAATCTTCATTCTTAAGAAATATCACAAGAGATGATAAGTTTTTTAAATAATTGAGTTATAAAAGAGAATAAAATACTTGTATATAAATAGCGATTGATGTGAATTAAATCCATGACAACATGTATAAGAAGTTAAAAAGTTTGATACTCTTTGATCTGATAGTAGTGTCCATTTCAATGTTATAGCATTGACGTCTCACAAATTTAAGAAGAGTGTAACACAAGTTGAGACGAGACGCTGATATACATGAGTATTATTAAAGCTTAAGCCAGTTTTGCTCTCATTTGAGTAGTCTTGTCGACTCTTATTACGGCCAATTGAGTCTCCCTTTTCTGCTAAGATGAGCCACTTTTCTCACTTGTTATCTAAGTATTGTCTTATAGTTTGCATCTCATGGCTCTGATGGCTCTATCCCTCCTCTACTCTATTACTCTATATATCCCTTTTCGGAGAATGTGATTGCGATGAGTGAACCTTTTTTTGTGAGACTCGTGTAATCCTAACGCCAAATATAAGCATATAGTGAAGTATAGCTGCACTGATTGATATGCCAATTGGTCTGACGAAAGCAAAGAATGATTGTCTGTACCAACTGTGCAACATTTGCAACGCTCGTCTCTTTTCAATAATTTTCTATTTTTAATGAAGTGATTCAAAAATAATTAAATTTAGATTATATTCATTCAATAATTGATTCTATCTTTGCCTTAAAATCAAGTGCTTTGAAATAATTCCAAACAAAAATTCTTATTCATGTTTTGCATGCTTTATATTAAGAAATATTGAAATGATTTTATTTACATATTTGTAAAATAACGTATATAAACAGATATGAAGTATTGTAGTAGCAGACATGTTATCTATTATATGCTTATACAAGTTATATATACTTATATCAATATATAGTAACTATTTTAAGCTCTTTATTTGAATCAATTGAATAACATTTTGACGATTACAAACATTAGTATTGTATATGATATATGAAATATCTATCCTGCTGTGTGCCTCAGATGAGTTTTATATCATTATTTGTACATCATTTCAAATTGTATTCAAAAATTTCCATGTGATCGGCAATAGTGCAGATTGTCTGCTATTGTGATGCATCAAAATGAATGTTAGGTTCTGGTATTGGTTCAAATATTCGTATTTATTGCGATATACTCTCGTACTCGTATAGAGACTGAGACTCACACATATCCAGATATTCATTCGAGAGTGTGTATCATATAAAGTGATATACAGTGCATCGTATATACCCTTATTTGATTGTATGCCCCGTTATGTCATGAATGCTTTTCGCTTTGCCTCTGGTATTGATTTGCGAAGTCGTGCCTTTTGTGTTTCTTGCTTTGCACGGTATGCATATTAAAAAGTATTGATTTTTCCAGATATTAGTAATTTGACTGTGTATTTGCTCGCATCGCGTATATTCGCTCATAAGTTAGTTGCCTTTGCTTTGCTATTCATACCCCCTTTTCTCCCGAAACGTTAAATGAAAATTTTTGCTCTCCCCATACGTTTTCATAAGTTTGTCATCTGCGCAATAGTCAGCCAACCATTCGGTAAACTTTTCTTTATATAAGTTGAAAATCTAAACCCAAAATCTTTTTTGTGTGTTAAATGTGCTGCAAATCTTTCGCTAAGAATCGCGCAATAGAGCAATATGTGTTATATGTGTTATTGTTATAATAATAAACATTTTTTCTTCATCACAACTATACTTTCTGTTGAGTTCTCCCTTTTCCATCATTCCCATCATGTTTTTGCTTAACACTCCTTTTTATATAAAAACTGTATAATACTTTTTATTTTATTTATTTTTTTCTCAATACAAAATTCTTTTCATATTCAATAAAGACAGAAACAAATTTTTCATAGTATTAGTAAAGCATAGCTTACATCAGAATAACTTATTGCAGGAATAGTAACAAAAATATTTGTGCATTAATACAATAGCGAGTAATTCTATCAAAAATAAAATAATATATCTAACAGTATGACTAACATAACTAAACTGCAATATTTCTAATTAACTGCAATACGTCCAAAATGCGTGCAATAAATACTCTACAACTCACAATTTTTAACTCACTAATGGATTTTCACTACAAAGTGGTAAAAGTTATTACTAAGCAATAAAGTTATTTTATATACACTCGTACATTAAAAGGTCGCTTTTCAATTTTAAACGCCAAACTTTTGTGGTTCAATTGCATACATGTATTTATGTGTATAGTTTTGTACAACTTCTGTATACTTTTGTGGAACTTCTGTATACTCTTATGGAACTTCTGTATACTCTTATGGAACTTCTGTATACTTTGTAGAAGTTATTGTATATTTTACAGTACAGATACTCTGTTATAAAGTATAATCTTCATCAACACTATTGTACTGATGTTACTCTGAAAACTAAAGTTTATGTTTAGATATTTGAAGCTCTTTAATGTATTCAAATGAATTTTTCTGTATTGATCCGAATATTAAATTTGTTTGAGAATAACGTTTTAGTGACGTAGTCAAAGGCATCAAAGCACAAGATATAACAGATCGGTATGAATTCATTTGAGACTTAACATCATAGACTTTCTGCTTTGATGAAAAATTTCACTAAAGATTAAGAATCAATAATAAAAATTTAATCTTTTAGTCATAAACTCTTTTCATTTGTTGGAAATATTCAATTATAATAAAGGTTACGCCACTATACATAGCTTTGCCCACTAATATATATATATATATATTAGTATTAGTATATATATATATATGGTATATATATATAAAAACTAGATAGAAATGGAAATGAAGTCCTTGTCTCGATAGATGATGGCTTTGTTTGTGATCATTCGATGCTTTTTCATCGTCTTCTTCTTATGCTAATTACTTGCACTGTTTTTTGTATTTCACTATAAGGGAGAACCTCAAGAAATAATGGGATCCATATCTAAAGGCAACCAAAGTAATTCCTCGTTGTCGGTGCAGAGTCGCAATATTGCGAGTAATTATATTTGGTTCATTCATTCATTCATATATATATTTTTGCTAACAAATGCAAATGATGCGATAGAAAACAAAAGATGCCTCACAAAACTTAGTGTCGACTTTTTTTTATAATAATATAAGCATAGAATACTATATAAAAAGCTAAATTATTGCATCTCAGATAATAAATATAATAAGTTTTCTGCTAGTATTGAGTATATCACTTGGGACATTATATTTATAAGTTATTATAACACTAAAGGGGAATAATATTAATATTTTGTGTTGAGGACTGACTCCAATTTTGTATGTGAGTTAATTAGTAACATGAAAAAAATTCAATCTAATCACAAAAAACGTGGGTGTCATAATACTATGATGTTTTAATTTGGTCAAACACACACTTGCATTAGATTTCCAATTCTAAGCAATTTTTTAAAAACTTTTGTTAATTTATTACTCCATAGATCCAAACCTGAAGTTCAATGAACATTTACTCCTATATTTGTTTATTACTTATTTAAGAATTTTGTTGTCATGTTTGTTATAAAAACAAAATAAGTCACTTTCGTATTTGTGTGAAAAATTATCAAAAACTTATGTCTCATTAGTCTACAACTAAATTATTATAACCAGTTAGTTGTCCCACTCGGCTGTTCTTACCTGAGATTCTCAAAAACTGTTCCTCCATATAACTGATGTTTCGAAAAATATATAAGAATATATACTCAAGGCATAGATAGTATATCGTAGAAAATATCAATAAATAATCAATTATCAAATTCATTTTTGTGATAAAACAAATATTTAATTAAAATCTAATAATCTACCATTTCTGAAGTTACCGAAGTAAGTACTGATTATAACTTTACTAATGCACTGATTTAGTAAAGTTTGCTATAGTAATTCATAATTCAGTTTAAAATTTTAAAAAGATTTTAAGTTTGAAACATAGGTTTCAATGAATGAACTCAACTTTATCAATTTATTACTTTTATAAACAATTATCTTTGAATCATATTCTAACAGAAATTTTAAAATAGTATTATCTTAATCGTGTTTTTTAAAAATTTAGTTCAGTAGATTTATTCCTATTATTTATATCTATTTAATCAAATAAAGATTAAAAGAAAATTATAAACTAATTGTATGATCAAATACATAAACTCATTTTAGTTACATAGTATGTGTACAGTATATGTTTGACACCAGACACGAGTTTGAAAACTATGCAAATGGACATAAGAAATGGAAATAAACATAAACATAATTTGTTACACAACTGTTTAAAGAACACAATTTTTAGGGAATCTGATTATCACAACAGGTTTATGCTTACCTGAATCATAAAAGTATTAATCTGCAAAAAATCTATTCCTTTTTTTATAAGATTTTAGAATTTTAGTTATCTTAACGAACTTAATACGAGTTCAACTGTTATTTAACTTATATCTTGAATTTTTATGAGAATATTAATATTTAAAGTTTTGTGACTTTTTTCATTCCTCTAAAGTCTTTTATCTAAAATAAATCCGATCGTCGGTTACTTACCAATGGAGTTTAATACAGTATTTATAGCTAGTGTTTGCTATGATGGAGGGGGTATGGCCTCTCTTCGAGAAGTCCAATATTAAGATCCCCTCTGCGATGTTGACTAATTTGATTTTATTATTGTTTATTAAAAAGTAGAAATTGCGATTCCCTCTAATATTTAGAGAATTTCTATAATTAGCCACTCCTGGACTAACAGAGTTCGGCAAACATTATTTTTACTTAGCAAAAAAATTTTCGGATTAAAAAATATTAATTTTTTACAAAGAATTTTAAAGAGTTACACTTTTATGTGACACTTTTATATTAAAATCATTATTAATATCAACCATTCTATATTATGTATAATATAAACTAGAATTGGCTAAAGAAAAAAATTATTTAGATATTCAATTGTAATCTCAATCAAATTCAGACATTATTTAAGATTTTACTTATACATTATTCAATTATTGTGAAATATTACAGATAAGGTCAGGGGCGTATCCAAGGGGTAGTTTTGGGGATTAGAACCCCACCCATTATTAAAAAAAGCCTATTATTTTAGGTGCCCAACCTTGATCACCCTTCGGGTTGCGGACACAAAACACATCTAAACCCCCCCTATAGAAATTTGGTGGCTACGCCCCTGGATAAGGTACCAATATTTTTTATAATGGCTTTTACAATGTAATAACTTATAATCAACAGCTAATATTATTGTCAGGAAAATGGCTTTTTAAAATTCAAATTTCGTTTTATTTAACTGGAAATCAATAAAATTTTCATCAGTATTTTACTTATGCTTTTCTCATTTCTTTCACTATTAGATAAATTCGTTATTCATTATTATTCTTCATATGATTAAATAGTTAGAGGAGTACTAAACTTAGTTGTGAAGTTTGATGAAAAAATAACCCAAACTAATCTCAAATGATTTTTTTCACTATTCATGCTTTGGTGAACAGTTTATTGGCATTACTACCTGTAGATTTAACACTTTTACAGAATTCACATAAGGGATTTAGTTTCATTCTCGTTTTTTTTCATTTCATACCATCAATATTATTGTCTTAATATTGGGTTTATTTATAAGAATTTTGATGTTTTGAGCAATTTTTAAATTAATTTTTATAATTATATTCAAATCCATAATTATAATTCCTTAGCAATAGTTTATTGCATTCAAATAAAATGTTCAATATCTTTAATGGAATCATCGATAGTGCTATCAATTAATTTTGATTCTGAATTGAAGCTATTCTCGCATATGATTTCATTAACGTTTTTAAATGTAAAACTGAATTCTTATTCAAAAGAATATAGAGATAGTGATACTGCATATACTTATGTTAGTGATACTGTTAGTTATGTATTAATATAGCACTGCATAATATTGTACTTATAGCAAGTATTTATGGGCAATTGTTAGATTCTAGTGAAAAATCTTGCGATTCTAGTTGTGTATCTGTATTGTAAACTTTGCATATTTACCAAATATAGATTTTTCGATAATTCACTTATACCTACGCATTAGGGATAGAAACAGGAATTTAAATCTGTTTGATTGCAAGCGATCGATCGTATACTGCAATGATCGATCAGATATGCCATCTTTTCAAATCAATTAAAATTAACTGCAAAGGAAATTTTTTTTTAATTTTGTAGAATTTTTTTGGTAAATAATATGAATTAATTAGCTCTTTATGACATGATCTGTGTTTCACAATACTTCTCAAAATGAATAGTTTTTTAATCTACTCTTAAAATGTGATATCATTTGATTTGAATTATAAAACATATAACATATAACATAAACATATTCTTTGATAACATGATTCCAACTCTGCTTTTTTATTATAAGTTTAAAACTAGTTTATGAGTTTATAATAATAATAGTTAATGTTTTTTTTGATCCAATAAGAAATCAATCATTCGAAATAATCGTTATGATCGATCATTTGATCGATAAAGCGCTGATCGATTCCATGCATAACATGCATTGATAATAAACCCGAGAAGAGCACAGATGAGGATTAGAATCTATCGGTGAAACCTATTCAATCATCTGTCGCTTTTTAAAGTATTTCCTTTCGTTCTTTATTTAACTCGAGTGTCCTCTCTTCTGATACTTGAAGTGGTGGACAGATTGTAGAGAAGACTCTATTGGTTGTGTGTTATTTTGGTTTAGTTGCTCTCTTTGTCCATTTTAGAGATAAAAGCCTTCTCTAAATTTGTACCGAATCTTAGCTTTTCGTAACTTTTTTGCATTGACTGCATTGACGACAGTCTTTGTGACTGCAGTGCAAACCAAACATTTTTATACAATTTTGCCTTCAATTTGATTCTTTGCATAAACACTAAACACATGATCAGAATTGAAAATTGAGTTTTCGAATGATCTGCAGAATCGAGTTTTATGCTTTAGTTGGTATAAAACTAGTGCCAAACACAGTAGACTTCTCTACATATACCTCAACCATATTTATCGATTGATCGTCTGATGTATTGAAAGGAAAAATTGGAAGCGGTTCTCAATGGAATAATGGATCTGAATGTGCTCTTTCCCTACTCTATGCTTGAGATTCTGTTCTTTTATACCCAGCGTTTTGAGTACAGTATACACAACTGTACATTATATCAAACGTTCAGTAATCAATTTTATCGATTGATTGATTTCGTAACGTCAATAAATAGCGGATGGCACTAACCGACTCTTCTTTGACTACTATTTTATTGACTTTCTGTTGGAATTATTTTATTTGTTATTGAATCGCCTTTTGCTTTGTTAAAAATGTTAATAATGTTAATAATGTTAATAAATTCTTTGCAAATTCTGACTATTAGACGAAATTAAAATAAACAAAAATCTAATGCATTGTTATTCATTCATCGCAATAACTAACCAGAAATAAATTCAAATTAAAATATAAACAATTTTTTGTAATGTAAAATATCTAGTCCTTATTCAAAACGAATTGATATAAGCATAAAATACACATTTAATTATAATATGCTTTTATGTACACTTTGTCGACGATAATACCTTTTGTTAGTACACAAAACGATATGTTCGTATTAGAATATAATAAACTTATATCAAATGCAAAGAGGAATAATATAATAATATTGATAATATAGCAATAATAATGATAATGATAGGAAGCAATGGTCCTTTTTTATAGACGAAACTTCGTCAGCAGCAGATCAATAAGTGAACCGAACCGCCACACTATGATCTAATGATAGGGTCTGTCAACATTATCATCACCAGCAAAAGCTCAACTTCAGTTAGCGAGACATAGACATGAGGCACAGCGCAAAAAAGAAGACTCTTTAAGTTTCTTCTGTGTGTAAAGTGTTTTTACGCTTGTTTGCAACGATTCAAAGTGTTTTGTATTTGTATGTGAAAGACATCTGTATCACACTCTGGGGGAAAATATATGTTAGTTTCTGCTTACAAATACCTTATCTACACCTGAAATAGTTTACACTCGATTATAAGTTAAACATTAGATTTAAGATATTTTCACTTACGAACATTTTTTTATTTAAGGCGAATGGCTTTAATGCGATAAACACTAGCGTTTGGGGTATTATTGTAGTACAGATATAAACATTTAAACCAAAAGTAGTTCGTATTGATGTTAAATAGTGACGATTGAATAAAATACTTAATAAGTTAATAATAACGGCGCTCTATTCACGTAAGTGGGGAAAACGGGGCAATACATGAACAATTACACATAAATACACACTTTTTCTAATTGTATGATTTTGTTTCGATTTGGTTCTCTTCATCAGCTTTTAGTAAAGTATTCTTAGTATAAAATGTGATATATTTTTGAAATAGCTTTTAAAAAATATGAAAAATACATAACAATTAATGAGAATAGTATCAGAATTGATCAGCAAATACAGTTATGTTAAGCAATAAAGCTATATTGGAATGCAATGTGTGTATTGACTACGTGCGAGATTGGCGTTTTTAGGTTTTCATGAATTTCCAGTTTGGTGCGTGCGTTTCACGCTTGGCTTCTCTCTAAAATGGGGAAAATAATGTAAAGTAATGTAAAGGAATGGGATAGTGTTTTTTGTGGTTTTTAAACTACTTTTTTCTTTTCTCAATGGGAACGCATCACATCCGCATCTATGATCATCATTCGTAAATTTGTTGTTCTCTAACGTAAATCTATTGCTTTCAGTTCATTTGTTTTTTTCTGCCATTCGATTGCGATTCTCAATGATGGCAATGGCGGGCAATGGCAGGCAATGGCAATGATGAAGCAATGCCAAAATGACATTACGTATTATGTATTATATATTATTATGTGCGTTCTTATTATTATACTCATAAAAGATCACAAAGCGCTTGTGTATTACTATGAGCCAATACAAACTATTATATTGTTTCAAATACAATATTATTTATACATTTATATCTCATTTTTTTTTAAAAATTCATTCTATTGCCATCATTAGTGAATTAAGTAAAAGAAGCTCTTATACATATGTTATTAGTTCTAGTTTTTTTGTATACCATTAATATTTGTGATTTTTTAACCTACAAATAAATCTATGATTTGTTGTCAATAATATAAAGCGCAAGTAGTCGGTAGACATATGAAAATATATAGATGGGCTTTATATCTAGAAAGGGGGCAAATAGACATCGAAGTAAAGTTCATCGCAAGGCATCATATACTGCCATTGATTGTATTGCTTTTCGTGCATTTAATGGCACTTGGATTCAAGAGATGCCACAAAACAAGCAGTAGACTAACAGTACACTAACTCTACACTATTTTTGATGTTATATTTTTTGTTCATCAGTTAGCACGCATTCGCATCTACATTTGGAAAAGCTTTTGATGATGATTATAAGGTCATAACGTTACTATAACGCAACCATATGGCCCTATGTTGTTGTTCACTGCCATCAATTCTGCACATCCTATTGACATGTTCTCGATTATTATGATATTGGGATGCTTTTGATGCTTTTATATCGTTATGATGTTGATGTGCTCCTACTATATTCTCTTTTTCTCTCTATCGTTCTTTAACTGTATATTACATAAACTCTCTTCCAAATGCAGTTTATTTGTGCCTT
>JAUJYU010000734.1:0-11484 GCA_033995675.1 Nothrus silvestris
AGGTCCTTACTAGATTAGGTTATGTTAGGTCCTTATTAGATTAGGTTAGGTTAGGTCCTTATTAGATTAGGTTAGGTCCTTACTAGATTAGGTTATGTTAGGTCCTTATTAGATTAGGTTAGGTTAGGTCCTTATTAGATTAGGTTAGGTTAGGTCCTTACTAGATTAGGTTAGGTTAGGTTAGGTCCTTATTAGATTAGGTTAGGTTACGTTACGTTAGGTCCTTATTATCTAATTAGATCTCAATATTACCCTTAGATCTGCCTAAAGGCAAACCTAATCCATTCATTTTTTGACCGATCTGTTGCTGATATTGATATTCCTGGTCATTGTCGCAAATCTTCAGCAAATATTTGCATTTAATAACAGGAAATAATAATAGGAATAAAGGAGTTCTATAAGTGACCACAAAATCAAGAAAATTCCAAAGAGTGACTCCTCCTTGCATTTTGTTCGCCAATTGAATTATACTTTTAGATATTCGATACCATTCAGTGGTTAATTGTCTCTCAAAGCAAACCATCATTATTTTTAGACCTGATTTGAATGAAAATTGAATAAATTTGATATTAGATAATAAGCACAATAATAGATGAGACGTGAGCCATACCTAAGAAGCCGACCTGATGTAGAGAGCTTTGCATGATTTGGTTGAGTCCAGCAGAAGAAGAATCGCTACCTTTAACAGTTTTGGTATTGATTGGCGTCAATGTGTTTAGTATTACAGTCAACGTGAATGTAATGTCGCATTGCCTTAGTTTTGGTACTTCTTTGACACCACTACTAATCCTGACACACATGGGATAAATCAAATTCATTAAATAGATTTCGCTTTTCTCAGGAGAAGAGAAGGCTCCGCTGCAAACAGTTTCTAAAGTTTGCGTTTCTCCCAATTGAAGCATTTGCATAGCTATCAAACGCACTGCAACTGATGTGAAGCCTGAAAAGTCAAAAATTAAGTTACAGTCAAACCCGTTTATAAGGAACTCCGTTATAAGGAATCCCCGCTTATAAGGAATCATATCGTTTGCACCGATTCAATGGATTTCATTATAAAGTGATCGGTTATAAGAAATCCCAGTTATAATCAACGCTTTTGGCTGCACCGACCTGTTCCTTATAAACGGGTTTGACTGTACTATTTATGAGAATGAATAACAAATTAAATCTATTAAAAGAGCAATTGATTGAAAACCTGGTGGCGATGACTGTGAGAGAGCGACCGCCCAAGAAGGTAAAGTAGAAGCGCTTTCTCCGGGTCCGTGTCCTGATTGATCCCCTAATACTATATTCTGACAAATACTTATCAGTGATTTTAAATGCGGTAAATGAACAATATATGGGTGTTTAACAAATGTGAGATAAACTCCTTTAAGCAGTCTTTTCGCTGCCTCCCAATCAGTGGATCTTTTTATGACAGATTTTTTAGCGATTTTAGTGAAAGTTTTATCCAAACGCCTCAAAACCATAATAAGCGCGGGTCTCATCTGTTCCTGACGCCATTCAGAGTTTGGCAATATTTCATTCATATATCTCACTAAACCCCTGCACGCCATAGTGGGCGGATCATAGGGCGCCATTTTCAGCAAACTGTGAGCTATTTCTGCAAGTCTTAAATGACATTTCACATCAAGAAGTTCATAAGAGGATCCTTTTTGGTGCAAATCTGGCAACTTTTTGCTTAAGTCCGCCAAACGGGCTGTACTTCGACTCAAGAACTCTGCGACGATGTTAAGTAATATATCTCGAGGTTTACGAAACTCATTGCGCATAAGTTCTCCGTCACTGCTGTCTGAGTATTGAGTTGTCGGTCGGTTTCGGGAAGAATAATAATTGTCGGGCAAATATCTAATTAACAATTAATAATTTAAACATTGATGAAATTTTTAATTTTTCGATATATACCTGGAATGGCTGTCGTCGTCGATTTCATAGGGTGGAGAACAGGCGCCTTTGGATGCATTCTTAATGCTGGAACCGCGAGGATCTATAGCACGTTGAGGTCCTGTGAAGTTTCTGTTAAGTATTTCAAAGTTAACTAAATATTCAACATTTAAATAAACGCAAAGTTACAAACCTTGTCAGTGCTTCTGAATTATAAATCAATGTTTTCATACAAACAGAAACATTGTGTATCATTTGAAGTTCAGTTCGGGGTCCGCCTGGACTTTCCTTCTTTGTGGTCAAACTTTGCATCTGCTTTAGATGAAGAGGTAGTATAGCTTCCAATACTGTTAACATTTGTTGTCCTCTTTGAGTGTCAGCCGCGCTGTAAATGATATTAGAATCATGTTATTAAAGAAAATGCTAAACATGTAAGTTTATAAATAATAATATATCTTTTTTTTTATATCTGATCTGATCTTTTATAGACTTTAAACATAACATGACTTACTACGAGACAACAGTCACGCATAATGAGATCGCGTCTAAAATAGTGAGCGTTTCCGCATCCATTTGGTAACAAAAATCTAAAGCCTTAGAAAATACAAAACAATATAATTACTAATGTGTTTAACTGTATTAAATGGTAAGAATAGAAAGTGTAAGATTTGTTACTTTGAGTGGTTTTTCCCCCTCAACCAATTCGAGTATATCCAAAGGGTCGACAATATACTGACCCAAAGATTGCAAAAGTTGGAAGAAAGCTCTGGGCTGTACTTTACTGGCGTCACCGAAATTAGATGCTATATCCAAATCAAGTATAGGCGCGACCGCACCAAACATTTGCAGAACAAACGGCTTGCGATGTAATATATAAAATTGTTTGCAAACAAATTCAATGGTTCGACAAAGAAGTCCATTTGTTTGATGATTGGAATAAATGCGAGTCAGTGTAGGGATTATTAATAGATAGCCATTACTCGCAAATATATTTTTGAACTGATGCGCGGCATTGATATAAGTAGCCATACATAAGCGCATCATTGAGGCGTCTTCGCAGTGAAGTATTAGAGACCCGTTCACTACATTCAGGAATAGATGAATATCTGCCGATTGAGCGAAGAACCCAGAGGTTGCCTCAAACATTCGCGCAACTAATTTAACCCAAACTAATTTGTGCAAAGTATCCATTCCTAGCATTTCTTGACCCGTTGGACCTGAATATAGACTGAAATTTGCTTCCAATGCTTTTCGTGGAAATGACGGCAATTTCATGAGCTCTTCGTGAAGAAAGAGTACTCTCTGTATTCCCAAAAAGGATGACTTTACTAACGATAAGCTCATCAACGCCTAGATTCCAAAACACATTAAGTTTATTGAAAAGATGTAAAGTTTGATGACTTACTTTTCCCAATTCCACAAATTGCAAAGTAAACGCTTGTCTCTGAAGTTTATCAAATGCTTCGTTTGGATTCATGTGAACCAAAGAAATTTGTGGATATTGTGATCGCTTAAAGAAGTAGAAATCGCGTACAAATGAGTTCAAACTATGCATTTGATCTGTTTGTGAATTAAAAGTGCATAAAATAGAAATTTTAAGACTTTTTAAGACTTTTTAAAACTTTTTATTAGAAAATTGAGTTCAAAACTCACTTGTTTTCGTATCGACGAGAAAGTATTCATTATGTTTGGATTCATCGATTCCAAAAAAGTCTAAACTATCAGTTAATATCTGCGAAAATTGTGTGTCTTCGTGAATAGGAAATTGTGATGGAATAACACTGGCATCAGGTCCGTGAACAATGATCTTCTTAGCAGAGGGAACATTAGCGGTGATGAGTAGAGTTGCGTCGCATTGCTCTTTACGCAAGACTTGTTTCAAGTCTTTAAGAAAGAGTCCGTGAACGTTAGGCACGACGAGCCATATAATCGATAGCACGCTTGCAATCAATTGTTGACTTTCCTCTCCGGGCGCGCGAACGTGAAACATAACAAACCCAATTAGATAGTTATATAAAGTGTAAGCCGCCTGAGCCGGTAGTCTAGGCATAAATCTTATGAGTCTTCTCAATATACGAAAAATTGTTGACTGCTTTTCTCGCGTCAACTTTTCGAGAAAATGTCGTAAAAATAAAGCCGAATCTTCGACCAAACAATACCAAATCACTTTATATGCCACCTCATAGACAGCACTTCCATCAACACAAACCTGAGGGTCTTCTAACAGATTAATTATAGTGACGGCAGCCGTACAAAGACTTGACGGGAAGAAGGCTTGTGCCACCTTTGGATTCAGTCATAAAACAACAGATACAGTACCAATTGTCACACAAAGTATAAATAAATTGCTTGAATACCTGAATGTGATGGGTAGGAATTCGATCAATTTCGTCATCTCCTTCTTCATGCTCTTCAATGGTGTGAAACAACGCCGGCTCATAGGCTGCCTGTAAAGTGACCGGAACTGCAGAGATGCGATAATTTTCTCGTTCTTCTTTGAGTTTGTCTTCCTCTTCCTGTAAGGCTTTGGTCACTAATTCTATTTGTTGTTTTCGACGCGTTTTTGTCGCCGCGACAAACGATCTCTGAATAGTTGGTTCTTGACTTATAGTCACCTCTTCTACTTTGGTTTTAGTGACCGGCATATAAGGCGGATCTACTACTGGAATCGATTCCAGTGCTATTCGTGGTGAGGGAAGAGTGAATTCGATGGCCGGCGGCGGCACTTTCAGGTATAAGTGAGCGCCTTCTTCTAGTCTTGGCCAACATTGATATCTATGGCTCCAAATTCTGTAAAACTTATTGATAGCTGTAATTCTTTTTTGAGGATTTTCACTATTCAACTCTCGAGTGAGTAAATCACTGACGAGATCTGGACATTTCAGAGCACATATGATGATCGCAACTGCAGCCGCAGCTGTGATGTGTTGGTCATCTTCTAGAAGTAAATTCCATGACATAATCATCAGCTCTTCAAAGCTATTCTGTGGCAAAATGAGAGCGCCCTTAATCATCATTGAAATAGGAGTTTGAAACCGATTCTTCACTTGAAGATTAATGTACTTAAGAGTGGGATTTTCTTCTCTCTTAATCAGTGACTTATAATTGGCGACCTCTATAAACGTCTTTCTGGGGTCGTCTGATTCTGAAGGACCGCCTTCGATGTCGAGGTTTGTTCCGTGAGCTAAATAAGTAGTACTGCTATGAATTGACTGATGATCAATATATCGCTCCATATTATGTCCAACTGATATCTTTCTTCTGATTGGAGACGACGGACCCGTCACTATTTTTTTCAATTTCTTTTCCTTCTTTGCCGCCTCTTCTTTATCTTCAAATAGACGAAGAGATACCAACTCTGGTTGAATGGCAGAAGTGTCATCTGCATAGACTTTTTGAACGGCTTTTATCAATCGTGAACTCGATCTCATGACACGTCGATAGCAATTAGTTTGACAGTAGTTGTGATGCTGACAATGAAAGGTTATTGTGCTATTGATTGTAGACACGATTTTAAGCCATGGAATATTAGTAGTTATTTCACTGTCATCTGCGTCGAGAGTATCACTTGGCGTTTCAGGTGTTTGTCCGTCATCTGATAGAACACCAGGACTTTCATCGCCTAAAAGTATTTAAATAAGTTTTTGAAAAAATTCATTTTCGTTCATCTAATGACTAATGATGAGCATAGGCTCGAAAACCATGAGCCTGAGCCTGACCCTGAGCCTGATTCTGAGCCTGATTCTGAGCCTGAGCCTGAGCCTGAGCCTGAGCCTGAGCCTGAGCCTGAGCCTGAGCCTGTAATATATTATTACAATTTTATGTCATGAGTTTGAGCCTTAGCCTGAGCCTGGAGCCTGAGCCTGATTTGCTCATCATTACTAATGACTAATACCCGAAACTCTTTCAGAAGTATCAGATCTTTCAGAAATACCACTGACTTTACGTCTAGAACGCAAAGAATCGGATCGTCTTAATAGTGAGCAATTCTTATCTTCGCTGTCGTCATCTTCTATCACTACAGTAGACGAACGATGTTTTACAACACTTCTTCGCTCTGCTGTCGACATCCCTTTCTTTAGTTTAATACTTCTCCTTTTGAAGCTTCCGTGACCACTACCACCAGTTGATCTCCTAAGAAGGTGTGGTCGACCTGCAGGTCCTGCTTGTGATAATCGTTTCTTATCGAGTGCACCATTCGATGTCATTTCATCGGCGCCAGAAATACTACTATTTGAATCTTCTTCTCCGGCCTCATGAAGAACGAAACTGATCCGTCTTTCGCCCAGAGTTTGCTGATGACTAATCCCTTCGAGAGGTCCACCAATGCCTATATTTGCTAAAGAAATTAAACTCAAAAGTGAGCCATAAATTAAATGACAACTTACTTAAAGCCATAGACCAGCGACGGTTTGCAGTGAAAGTTCTCGGTTCGAAAGTTGATCCGCGATCTCGAATTGAAGAGCGGGAAGTGCGAGTCGGCAGATATTGATGAGTCTCTCGCAGAAATGCCGTTATTTCATACAAGAGCTGACAGGCGACCAATTTTAGAGCAAACGGACAATCACTTCCCGATGGATTGACAAAGGCTTCGTCCAGAAAGTCTTCCTCTTCGTCTTCAGCCTTTAAATGTTTTCGTTTGCTGTCATCAGTCATATTAGGCAGAGATCGTTCAGTATTGATCTCATTTTGAAGGATTTCTTCCATTCTCGCGCCTAACATTTCTGCCCATTGATAGAAAGCACGTCCGGCCGCTCGTTGTAAAACATTAGAAGCTCGACCTTTTATCACAGACTGGTTTCCAGGTCTTTGCGGGCCTTTCAATCGGATCACAAAACTAATTACTAATTTAAGTCATTTTCATTCAATCAAAATATACCGCAATTATACTTCGATACAATTCCACCCCTTCTGTGAAACTCACATACAATTACACTGCAATTATATCTCAATTACAGTCTAATTGAACGATTCATTTACAAGTATTTATTCATTTATTTAATAATCAAAACATTGAAATCATTTTAATCATGTTTTAACTAATTTATAGGAAAGGGAAATATTTTTAAAAATGTATTTAAAAAACTTTTAAAAATGTATTTAAAAAACTTTTAAAAATGTATTTAAAAAACTTTTAAAAATGCATTTAAAAAACTTTTAAAAATGTATTTAAAAAACTTTTTTCAACTTTAAGTTACAGTTTATTAACGCCTATGAGTTTGACTGCAATTATAAGTGAATTTCAATGGAAGCCAAGAAAGTGAATAAAAATGACTGCAATTATACTTCGATATAATTGCACCCCTTCTGTGAAATTTAGATATAATTGATAAGCAATGCATTAATACCTGACGGTCTGAATAGATTGAAGTTGAGTCGCATCCAAGACGGCCAAAGACCTCGATTGCATCGATGAACGAAATTAGCGCATTCGAGAAAAAACGCAGCTCTGGCCACAACTGGAGCTCGAATATCAAGCATGGCTGCTATGAGTGGGGGGTCGGGTAATGTTCCGGGAGTACACGATTCTAATAAAAACTGGAATCTAAGCATTCCATCTTTGACTGCCGGCAATGAAACCAATTTTGATTCTCTCACGAGAACCAGATCTCCATCAGAAGTTCCTCTTTCAAAATCAAATGAGTTTCTGCGCGATAAGTCAGGCGTTTCTTCAAAGCTTCCGTGTTTTGATTTACTCTTTCCGAAAACGAATCTAAACTGATCTTCCATTCGTTTCTTCGCTTTACCAAAAGTTGAATAATGAGATGGTTTTTGAGCACCACTTCCAGCGACTCCGCTTTGCATTGAAGAGGGTTTTACTTGAGTTCTACTAAAACTCGCTCTTCGGACTAATTTCTCGGTTGTCGGTTCAGAAGCGGACAGAAAAGAAATGGTTCCGCCATTGTCTAAAAGAACAGCTGATTCCGGATGCAATGAAGACACTTCTGATTTGCCTCCAGGTTTGAACCAACTCGTAAAATTAAATTTTTTGGCACCTTTTTGAATGATCATAACTGCGTCGTCATCAGTGATTGATAGTCTCGGAGAAGCAGCTCTTTGAATACGAAGAGCTCCAGTGCTGCCGTGACATGCGAGCCCTGTTCCTGGAAGTGGCCATTCGTTAATAATGGGACTGTCGTCGTGAATGCTTTGACTGCTTGGCGCCTGTCTTATACCCGCACCGCTGCCTTTCTTTTTGAAGAATAACCTCTTTTGACTCACTTTATCCGAATCGTCGACGAAGTGTTGCGTTGGAGAGAATTGTTCGCCGCGAAGCTCTTCAGCTCGACGTATAGCTGAAGGACTTTGTGATTCTTTCTTATTAAGAAGTTGTGCGCTATCCAAAAGACCACTTAATGCAACCTTATTTGGATTTAATTATCATTTCATTAATTCAAATAATAGTGAAGAGTTAGTGATATTAAGTCGAAAGTAAAACTTTAGATTATCGAACATAAATGAATAAATAAATTGTTCACTAATTCATTAATAATTATTAAAGATGGTTACCTTACGAAAAGTGCCACCGTGATTCTCTCTGTTTATAAAATTAAAACCATTATCATTATCGTTGAAAAGTTTATTTCATACCTGACGTAAGTTATAAATTGTCTGATTTCACAATATAGGGACATATTTTCTTGCACTTTAAGCTCTTTTTGCATTTTAGTCATACGAGTTGTGAACGATTTAAATATAAAATTAATTATAACTCCTTCAATGCCTGAAATTTATTCAATACTATTTTAATTCATTTTTTCATTTTTTTCTGAAAATAGTTTAGTTCAACCTTTTGGACCCAATTTTCCAAATCCGGCCCCAAAATTGGTTACATATCCTGTTCTTGTGCTTCCGCCAGAAGCTGAGGAATCAAACGATTGTTGCGCACTTACGAGAGGATTATGTGATTTTTTGCTACTTTGCGATGACATCAAGTTATTATTGCTTTGTTGTTTATCAGAACAAAACCCAAGAAAAGCGTGGAAAAGATCTATTATTTCTTGAATCACTCGTTTTGTGACCATTTCTTCGAAAAATTTGCTGAATTGTGATTCAGAAGAATGAAAAAGATATGAAAGAGTAATGATTAGTCCTCTTTTCAACTGTAGTGCATCCTCTTCTCTGTGACCTTCACCACAGCCATGAGGACATCCCAATTGTTTAACTAATCTCATGACAGTGTCCATAAAAAGATGGTGTATTGAAAGTTCTTCATTGTCGGCACCAATTTTAGTTTTTTGGGAACTATTGGGCGCATCAATTCCTGCGCCGGGAGTCGAAACTGTGGCCGGACTTACAGGACCTAAAATGTAGGTTTTATCACAATTATTAATTTCAAGAAATTAAATATATAAATATGATTAATGCAAAGATTAAATGAGGTAAAGCTGACATACATGAGCTTAAAGCTAAAGCTGACATACATGATCTTTAAGCTAAAGCTGACATACATGAGCTTTAAGCTAAAGCTGACATACATGAGCTTTAAGCTAAAACTGACATACATGAGCTTTAAGCTAAAACTGACATACATGAGCTTTAAGCTATAGCTGACATACATAAGCTTCAAATGAAAGAACGATTCAAACCTGCGCTATCCGTCTCAACGGGTGGAATGAATGTTGGAAGTACTCCAAGATTTATTAATCGATTCAATATCTCGTGAATAGTTTTGCAAACTTTTAACGAACAAATGGACTCTTTTAAAGAAATTGAATGAACAGCTTTTAGTATAACAACGAGACTCAACTGTCCATTTTTGGTGACATAATGAGTAGAAGCTGAAGCTTCGTTTGTGGTCTCACTATAATAACTAATATTACTATCTGTTTGACTTCGAGTTATACCCAATTGACGACACGGAGGAGTAAATAAGTTATAAACGGATTCCTCTCTTGGAGAGTCAGAGGCTTCTTGATTTATGAAAAACTGCATTGAAGTGACCGGTGAGTGCTCTGTAATTGTGATTATAGGATAGGGAACGCTATGTGTGTGCAAAGCCATCTTTTTCGGTGATTTCATTCGATCGGGAACTAGAAATTTAGAACTTTTAGACTCAGAAGATCCGAAACGATCGAGGAGTAGATGAAGTGATGGCATAGACTTTCCTCTTTGCATCTCTGATTTGTCTAAACTCTTGATATCATGCAATTTAGCCTTTCCGTCATCATAACCACCCATTGCAGACTTGGGTCGAGGCGGGGGTGGAATCAATTCTTTAGATAGAAATATTTTATCGCTTTTATCTCTTTGTTTTTGTATTTGATGTTTGAGTTTGTTTGAAATGAAATCTTCTTCACTACTTCGCACAATTTTTGTTAGATTTTGTTCTGATTTTCTCTTTTCTTCGTATGATTTTGTGATATCAGTCGTCGAACCCTTTTTCTGACGTTTCGGTGATTTAATGCGTTCACTTCCGTGTCGACCAACATGTGAAACATTGGGTGAACCGATGAGAGCACTAAATCCGGCCAAACCTGACAGTCCGGGCAATCCTGAGAATGAAGATCTGCGCAATTCCTGCATAGACGGAGACCTCTTCGGCAGTCTGAATGAGGAATCATTTAATATGTTTTCGTTTTCTAAAAGCAATTTTGGCGTTTGTTCTGATTTGTGTTTAGCATCTGATGGCTGGACATAAGGCTCCACTTTTGGAATTGGAAGCGATGAACTTCTAGGTCTTGGCTTCTCTTTTTTGGACAATTCATCACTCAATGCTTTTAATCTTTTATTAGTTTAATAAATATTTTGAATCATTTAATTAATGATTAAATTAAATCTTAAATTAAAGTAAAAGCAATACAAACCGATTGAGAACAAAATTGAGAGCCCATTCAATACCCCCTTCGAGCCATTGAGAAGTAAATAGACATCTGAGAACCGCCACATCTAAGAATGTGGCCATCGAAGCGTCAGCTAAAGCTTTTGGCTTTATATCAAAGATTTTTTTCTCAGTTGTACTTTTTGTTGGACTAACAGAGTCTTTGCCATCGAGTTTCTCAGTCGAAACACTAGTAGTTGCCACTGATGGCGATCCCAAAAATGGACAAGGGGTGGGTGTGGGTGAGGGTGCGGGTGGCTGACCATTGGAACTGGTCATTGATGGGGTGGGTGTGTTTTCACGCTTGTTTTCAGCATTTTCTGCAAAACATTTAAATAATGAGTAAATACTTTAATTTGATTGAAATTATAGTTAAAGTAAACATTAGGCAAACCTTTGTCAGCATTTGAAACGCCGAGAAAGACATCACCAAATTTTGGAAGCGCCGACTTTTTTTCATGTCGGGTCGCGCGTAAAATATTGCGCTTTGGCTTTACCTGAGAGGTAAAGCTCGGAATGCTATATAAGTAGATTGAAAAGGATTTAAATGAATTTGATCTCAATTGACAAAAGGGTGGATTTCATACGGAAGTGGGTCACTTTATCAACAAGACCACTTTATCGACAGCCATTTAACCTAACCTAACATAACCTAACCCAACCTAAGTTAACGTAAGTTAACGTAACTTAACCTAACTTAACCTAACCTAACCTAACCTAACCTTACCTAACAGATTAGATAAAGTGGCTCTCTATAAAGTGGCTGTCGATAAAGTGTC